>JAOVVA010000029.1:2296763-2313817 GCA_028565275.1 Leiocassis micropogon | reverse complement strand
GGGGGGGGGGGGGTTGATCCACAAATCATATCATGGGAAAATAACACCAAAGCCATGTTATTATATAAAACGTAATTAGCGAAATTAGTGTTTTGTTCTGTTTTTTTTTTTTTTTTTGATAGACTCACTGAGAGAGGGATGAAAGGTTAGATGAGAGTTAGAGTGTGTATAATTACTGGAGCTGGGAAACACTCGAAAGCCTACTCTGGTTTAAATGTTAATTAATGCAAATCTCATACATGTGTATGGGGTGTGTGTGAGTGTGTGGTGTGTGTATGAGAGAGCTCTTCTCTCCTGAAAATTATCATCAGCGAAGGATTTAATAAAAGGTTGCTTTCTGTTCAGAACATTTGGGGCAACAGGAGATGTAACACATACGCATAGGTTGGCGGATCGGTCGTCATGTTTAATTAATGAGAATCTGCTACAAAAACAAAAAGGATTACGATGATTTTTATGAAAAAAATTTTTTAATTAGTGTAATTAGTTGCAACAGTACAGTAAGCAGTGACAGAGCGGATCCGGAGTCTAACCCGGGAATACTACTGCATTGCTCCCCGGATCCACCCTGACCTCCGGATCGGACATCTTGATAAAAATATTTAAATCCACATTTGCGTCACAGAGGGACCCAAATTTCAGCTTCCCTTAATAATTCCTCCAAATAAATAGATTAATTGGCAGCACAGTGACGTATCGGTTAGCGCTGTGGCTTCACACCCCCAGAGTCATGGTTTGATTCCCACCTTGGATCTAAGTGTGTGTGTTTCCCACCCACAGTCCAAAGACATGCAGAGCAGGCTAATTGGTGTGTCCAAATTGCACATAGTGTGTGAGTGGGTGTATGAGAGTGTTTGTGCTCGTGTGCACTGCGATCAGGGTATGCGCCAGAGTCCCCTGAGATAGGCTTCGGACCTCCCGTGACCCTGAACAGGATAATCGCTCTAGAGGGCGAGTGAGTAATAATCTCATCACATTGCTATTTATTGATTATAATTTCTGGTTATATAACCAGAAGGTTTATTTATAAATATGATTTATATAATGATTATAATAATGTTTTTTTATATGTGAATATTTTGTGTATTCTGTCTGAAAGAGATCTTATTGAATACTTCTTATTATGAGATTATTATACAGTTTAAGATATTAAAAAATATTAATTTGATGGAAAAGTAATTTAATTCCAAAATTGTCATTCATAACACATCAAGTGAAATATTTCAAGCCTCTTTCATTTTAATTTTGATGATTACAGCCTACAGCTCATGAAAATCAAAATTTTTAATTTCTTAAAATATTAGTATATTTTATTTCAGCTTTAAGAACATAAATTACTATTCATACATTATAAATACTAAGTTTCTCTCCTTCTAGTCCAGTACATGTGACCGCTGACTTGACAGTTGTCCAGAAGATGATCATAGACACCCACCACAAGGAATGTAAGTAACAGAATGATGTTCATGTTCATGAAAAGTTGATTGTAAGAGAAAAATGTGGTAGGAAAAGGTGCACAAGCAACAGTGATTAACAGTGACAGTAGCCTTAAGAAGCTTGTCAAACGAAGCCGATTCATTAGGAGTGGAGTGAGGCTAAAGTCAGTGCAACAAGAGCCACAACACATAGACGTCTTCAGGAAATTGTTGCATTTACAGTATCAAGCCACTCCTGAACCAGAGGCAACATCAGAAGTGTTTTTACTGGGCAGAAGAAAGAAAGAGCTGGACTGCTGTCCAAAGTCCTCTTTTCAGATGAAAGTAAGATTTTTCATTTCATTTGGAAATCAAGGTCCCAGAGTCCAAGGTCTTCAAAATGAAGAGGCAAATAATCCAAATTGCTTGAACATCATCAGGTGCTGATGATTTGGGGTCCCATGTCATTTGCTGGTACATTTTTAGGCCAATATCAAAGCAACCTGGTTTTGGTCTGAAATTTTCAGAAGTTGTACATTACTGTATTGTCATATTTTTTATTTCTTGATTGATCTTAATTTTTTTCCATGAGCTGTAAGCTGCAATCATCGAAATGAAAACAAAGAAGGCTTGAAATATTTAACTTCACGTGTAATGAATCTAGAATACCTGAGATTTTTACTTTTTGAATTAAATTACACCGAAAAAAAATTATATGAATTTTTTTTAAGATTGTATAAGATTGTTATTGTTTGAGGACTGTATAAGATGATTCCCAAAAAAACTTTTTTTTTCTTTTTTCACATTTTATTCTATTTCAGATAAATTATAAATTGTTTTTTAGAAATAAATGTTTACAATAATTAAAATGATCTGCTGACAAAAATAAGATCTTATAGATCTACAGTAATAAAGAGAATCCATCTCTGATCATGTGAATTTTACTTGTGTAATTTTTTTACAGTGAATGCTGACATTTCATAGAGTATAGAGCTTATTTGTGTGTGGTTTTTTAAAAATAATTTACACACTATTAGACAGATAACACAAACACTGTCCTTAGATCAATATTGAGCAGTCTGTGTGCGTGTGTGTGTGTGTGTGTGTGTGTTTGTGAGTGGTACTGATCTGTAAAATGGCACCATCTTGTTCTTTTGTTCAATTTAAACGGCAAAAAAGAAATCGACGTTTTCAGACAGCCTTTAAGAGAGCAGCAGCGGGGAGCTATTAGCGCACCGGGCGGCACTCTCACACACTTACCGTGCACTTGGAGGGAATTTTAGTGGCGAGCTTCACTGCTGAACACCATTCAAACCCTCCACGCTCTCCTGAACCGTGGCTGCTGCGCTGAAAGCCTGATTTACTGCCGTCTCCACATCTGCACCACAGAATCATAAGGTGTTTACACTGCTACAGCAAAAAGACTCATGAGAAACAGTTATCATGTATGTTCAACACTGAGCGGGAGTCAAAAATGAAACAACTCAACGCTGAGGATGTTTACGAACATTTTTTTAAAAAAAAGTTACTATTGCCAGGCACGTTCAAGGTCAAGTTCAAGAAATATTTTGAATGAAATTGTAAAAAACTGATTGACATTTACAGACGACTTCAAGCACAACAAAATGACATCATCCAATGCTGGTTACTGGCACTGGGACAAATCAGAACCCCAAATTATAGAACAACGTAAGCATCTGATGTACAAATGCACAACTGACCCCAGGAGAGGATAATACACAAGGTAACAACAACAAACAGACACCTGCTGCACCTCAGTACCACTGTTGGGGTAGAATGAGCGTTGTATCTGGAGAACTGTGTCCTTGTTTTATCTTTTTGCACAATGCACAATACAGTTCTAAATAATTTTCAGGTGAGGTGTTCTGACTCCTGGTGCTTATCTCTGGGTCAAAGAAAAAATGTTTGGGGCTTGCTGGATTTCTTATCTAAAACAGTAGGAAGAGCCAAAAGTCAAGCGTTTCCAGCAACATGGCTCAGAGTCAGAGAGTAAAAAAAAAAAAAAATTTGGTGGAGAAGCTGGGTAAAAATAAACTGCTGCTGTGTATATCCTACGAGGAAAAATTATGATTTCCTTCTGAATTTACGTGTTTTTTTAGTTGATTAACCAAAAAGGAAATTGATTTGTTTTCCTTCTTGCTCTTCATTGCAATTTTACATAAGAAAGAGTGCTTTCACTTTGTCAATGATATTTGACTGACCCAATAATTTTTTTTTTTTTAGCAAAAGTCCCCCTCTCTCTCTCATTCTGAGTACATACCTGCTCTCTGTGCTGGAGCATCTCCATTCAGCACTGTGTGTTCTATGTGATCGCCGTCTGTAACGAGAATCACTACGGCACCTAAAACACATGCACACACATGCACACACAGTTACTATCTCAATTTATCATCTCACACTAGGCCTTGCGGTATACTGTGCCTGAGCACGATTGTCCCCCTTCTCCAGTCCCCTACGCTCACATTGCGTTTAACATTCTGAAACTGAGCAGTTTTCGGCTTGAAAAAAAGTTCTCTCAGCTTGTGAAACTGATATGATGTGACATTGCATGCTGTAGCAGTATAAAATCTTCTCACTGGAACTTAGAGGTCCAAACCTGATCCAGCATGATGATGCCCCAGTGCACAAAGCCAGCACAATAAAGACATGGTATGCTACATTTGGACTGGAAGAACCTGGGTTCTTGCAGAACCTATAGGGCACTGCATGTTGTTTTCTCCCTTGGAACATCACCCTATAGGGCACTTATTGATGTTTTCTTGCATGTAGCAGCCTTCTATAGGGCATGGCATCTTGTGTTCTCCATTGGAGAGGTCACCCTGTTGGGACCTGCATCATGTTTTCTTGCATGTACAGTATCTCCTCCCTATAAGGTACTCCATTATAGTTTCTATACTGGAGGGTCACTCTATAGGGCACATCTTAAGGTACTCCCTTAATGTTTTCTTCAATGGTAGGTCATACTGTATGGACACCACATCTTCTATCACTGCATAGGGCATTTTATTATGTTTAATTGTATGTTTCTGCTCCCTGTAGGGCACTGCATTTTGCTTTGTCCACTGAAAGGCCAACCTATGGACCAAATATATTTTCTTACATTCAGATGCTTCCTATTAACCTATGCATCTTGCTTTCTATGGGCACTTAATGATGTTTTCTTCACTGGAAAGTCACCCTATAGGGCACTCCATCATGTTTTCTTGCATGTATCTGTTCTATATAGGGCAGTGCATCATGGTTTCTCCAATAAAAGGGCACCGTATAAGGCACTACACTTTTTTCTTTGATGTAAGGTCACCCTATGGGGGATGACATCATGTTTTCCTCATTGCAAAGTCACTCAATAAGGCACTTCATTATGTCTTCGTGTATGTATATAATGCACCTTATTAAGCACTGCATCTTGTTGTCTTTACTTAAAGGGCACCCTATATAGCACATTACAATGATTTCTTTCATGTATTTGCTACATATAGAGCACTGCATTTTTTTTTCTTCACTAGAAGGTCACTCTATAGGGCACTGCATCTTGTTTTCTCTCCAGGAACATCGCCCTATAGAGCACTTCATTATGTTTAATTGCGTGTAACTGCTCCCTAAAGGCACTGCATCTAGTTTTTTTTCCATTGGAAGATCACCCTGTTGGGCCCTGCATCATGTTTTTTTGCATGTATCTTCTCCTTATAAGGTACTCCGTTATGGTTTCTATACTGGAAGGTCACCCTATAGGGCACTTAATGTTTTCTTCAATGGGAGATCATACTATAGGAAACTGCATCTTGCATCGCTGCATAGGGCACTTTGTTTAATTGTATGTATCTGCTGCCTGTAGGGCATTGCATCTCGCTTTCTACACTGAAAGGTCAACCTATGGGCCACATGTATTCTTGCATGTAGATGCTCCCTACTAGCCACTGCATCCTGTTTTCTCTGGGCATTTTGTTTTCTTTACTGGAAAGTCACACTATATGGCACTTCATCTTGTTTTCTTCACTGGATGGTCACCCTATGCTTGTCCTTGTGTATACTGTATGATGTCACCTTACAGGGCACTCCTGTTTTCCTCAATTGAAAGGCATCCTATAGGGCACTTTATAATTTTTTCTTGCCTGTAGCTGCTCTCTTTAGGGCACCGCATCTTGTTTTCTCCACTGGGAGGGCACCATATAGGGCATTTCAATATAATTTCTTGTGTGTAGTGGCACTCTATAGAGCATGATTTTAACGATGCGGGTCGCGCGAGGGGCAGAGCCGCACATAAACTGTTCAGAACGGGCAGATTCCCAGGCTGCTACCACACAGAGTTCTGAACAGGCAGAGGCGTGGCCATTTATACACACGGTTGCCAGGCAACGCCGCCGTCAGGCAATCAGCCTGAACGAGCCGCACCTGGTGCCGTGTTTATATAAGGGTCCTGATACCTCGTCGACTTTGTGTGATCCTTTAGGTAGCACCGGTAAGGTATCAGGGCCAAAGACAAAGCGCGCAGAAAGTGGAGAGACAGAGGCAAAACCCAAGCCCCTGCCTCCCTAAGACGCAGGCGAAAGAGAGAGAGAGAGAGAGAGAAAGAGAGAGCGACACACATCAATCCAGCATGCATGTAACAATGATGTCTTGTTTTCTCCACTGGAGAGGCAGCCTACAGGGCACTTCATAATGTGCTAACGGTATAGGGAAATTCATTAAGATTACTTGCATGTATCTGCTTCCTATAGGGTATTGCGTCCTGTTATCTTCACTGGAAGATCAACCTATAGGGCATTTCATCATGTTTTCTTGTATGTAGATGCTCCCTATAAGTCACTCCATCTTGTTTTTGTCATTGGAAGGTCACCCCTTCTGGCCCATATTTCTCTACTGAACAGACACTCTTTAGGCCAGTGAGTCATGTGTTCTCCACTTTAAGTGCACTCTGCCAGGGACTTTATTGTTATTTTCTTGCAGTTTATCGTGTTTTCATGCACGTACCAGCCGAAGGGGGGAATTGTAATTGCCCCTGAGTTCACCAGAGACAGCCATTCCAGTAGACTGTAGCTATAACAGAGTTGCTCTTTCTCTCTCAAATCAGCACATTTACTCTCTCAGACTTACAGCTACTGATGCCTGAGTCATCTTTTTTTTTTACCTCTGCGAATTGCCACTGCGACATGAAATCAGACATGTAAATTGAGGTCTACTGAGTGTAATGCATGCAGGGGGGGTTAACAGGGGCCTGTGCGAGAGCTGTGAGAGTGAAATGACGTGCACACTGAGTTTAAATCAGAGCTGTTGAACAAATTCGAGGGAAAAAAAATCAAGTGGTAAAATAAATTTCATTTAGTGAGTGAATTGATCAAACATAATAATGCTTCTCAAGCAGATCATGCAGGTCTCACGCACACAAGCAAAACTTTATCTTCACCTCTTTGTCACACACTTACTGTTTTCATCCCCTTCATTTTTTCTATTTCCCTCTTTCCTTTTTTTCCTCCCTCGGTCTCCTTTTCTGGCTTAATCTTTCTCACATTCTCTTTCTCTCTCGTTTAATTTCCCTCTGTATTCCTCTCTTTCTGTCTCTCTATCATTCTGTTATCACTATCTTTCTCTCTCTGTGCTTGTCTCTCTTTCTGTCTCCCCTTCACAGTTACTCTCTTTCTGTCTTGATTTCTACATCTCTCTATCATAATCTCTTTCTTTTTTGTGTGTATAAAAATTTCTTTCTTCCTCTCGTTCTGTCTTTTTTTCTGTCTTGCTCTTTTTCTGTCACTCTCTGTTTAAGCCTTTCCTTTATTTATATTTCTCTCTCTCACACACATACACACGCACTTTATTTTTTTGTCCCTTACTCTTTCTTTGATTCTGTCCTGTTCAATCTCTGTCTTTGTCTCTCACTCTGTCTCGCTTTAACTGTCTCTCTCTGTTTTCCCCACTCTCTCTCACTCATTTTGTCTCTCTCTATCTCACTCTCTCCCTCTATTTATCTCCAGATGTCTATTTTTCTCTCCCTTTTTATCACTCTGTATTTTATCACTGCATGTCTCTCTCACCCTTCCCTCTCTCTCATACTAAAAGAAGAACAGCCAACTGAAAGTCAATATTCCATAGTATCAGTTATTGGTGTTAAACCCAGCATAATTTTAAACAAGTCATGAGTCTGAGTGCCCCACCTCTTTTTATGTTTTCTGTCATCCTTCCGTTTGCGTCTGGTACTGGTGGAGCTGTACGATACAAAGCACATTGTAGACAGAGAATTATAAATCAACTGCTTATCACTGATGAATTACGCTGATTAATCCATTTCCCTGGATTTTAGGAAAAACCCTTTCTCACCTCCTTGTCCACTGACCTGTTCTCAATCTCAGAGTCAAATTAAATTTGCTACAAAAAAAACAGATAAAATCAAACTTCCTGCATTTTAGTTCTTATTTTAATCAAACTCTTTTTAAAGTTGACTGAGATGAGCTCCCTCGTTTCCTGAGGTTTGCTGTTTCGGTTCACAAGGTCGAATATGAATTTGCTTAATTCTGACTTGTATAAGTCTCACATCGATGGGATAAAAACGTTCAACGTTCCTACTTAAATACATTAAACACTGCTAATCGCATGAGTTAAAATATGTGTAAATAAACAACAATAACCGAAAGCAAAAAGACATAAATTTCATTTTCAATTTACTATCAGAGACTCGCATAATACACATAACAAATTAATCGTCTGTTTTTCTGTATTTGTATTAATGAATAGCTTTGTAACTTAACAAAGTGCTAACTTCAATCATTTTGCCCAAAAGTAACTTAGGGGCAGGTACTATATTTGTGTTTGTGGTTTTTTTTTTTTGGCAATTTAATAAGTTTAAATAAACAGAACAGAAATGTTGCTAAATCAAAGCAAAAACAAAGTTAATGTCTATACTTAAATTAAAACTCATTAAATAGAATTACAGTACTCTGTCTTGAGCCACCCCTTCATTTCTTCATCATAGATTAAATAAAATTAATTGGACCAAATGTTTTACTGTGACAGGCTGATACAATTTAAAGATTGATTGATGATGTTTAAGTAACAACCCCATCAGAAACCTCATTTCCCCTCTCGTCTGATCCAACCGCTCAGCATTCAGGATCAGCAGTATACTAATCACCCGCCTGATCATCTGTCATCATCTGCACCTGTTTCTCACTGGTTCATGCCGTAAGTTAGATGGTGTTTTATTCTTGAATGATTCATACAGGGACTGGACTGATTTTCCAGAGTTAAAAAAAAGTCCTTTAGGAACCCTGGAGAACTATTCTTTGAGACCACATTCCTATATTTCTTTAAAGTCTGGTTTTAAAGTAATGAGGGGTGTCAAAACTTTTGCACTATACTGTAAGCACATTTACAAGCTTAATTTATTTTATTAAAATTGACATAACATCATTATGTAAAACCTACACAAGGCCAAGGTCTTTTTTTAATGTACTTTGTAAACTGACCTTTAATTAACTTTAACTTATTTAAGGTTCATTTTGATATGGAAATATCCATATCTAAAATTAAAGACCAAACACCAATGTGTTAAAAATACACATTACAATTAATGAGAAACCATCTGCTATAAATCGACAGGTCAAACGATGTTCATCTACACATCAGATAATGAACACCGAGGTCGAATATTTAAACATCAGGCATTAAATAAGAAAAGACAAAAGGACTTTCACACGTTAAATGCAGCATCACTCGTTTCGATTTTAAGTTGTATGCATAGCTTATGTCATTCTCAATTTCATCATTTGATGCAGGCCTTTGTTATTCATTGCTAATAATATGGAAAAAGTGCCTCCGAAGCCAAGGGTGAAAAATTAAGCCAAAACAAAGCATGCAGTTTTATTCTGACGTTTAATTATTCAACTTCGGTGTTCGTTATTTGGTGTTTGGATATTTGTTGTTCGGCCTGTTGATTTATGGTAGTTGGTTTTCCCTTAATTGTAATGTGTATTTGTTAATAGGTTTCTTTTTTTGTATATTCATTATTTGATTATGTACTTAATGCAAATATTTATTATTTTGTGATGTCCACGTTCATTATTTGTTGCAGTAAGTTGTTATTTGAAGATGAAATTGATTTGGGAAGAAAATATATTTTTGAAACCTTCTGACACGAGACCTTTTTTTTTTCTTTGTTAGGATTGATTTATATTTATTATATTTAAACTTTATTTATTTTTGTGTTTACACTGTATTGCTTAAAATGAGAGTTTCTCTGCAAAGTGCTTAGGTTAAAAATAAAGACTTTAAAGCTTAGAACTGTTTTACAGATCAGGTAGATAATCAACACTATACATGAACACTATTTATACTCTACATTATTTATGATTGTACACTAAGCAATACCTACTGTACTGTATTTTCGATATACTTGACACTTTAACAGGTTTTACGTTTAGTTATCTCTCTGAGATCCACACAGTTTATCCCACACATACTATCAGTATTTATTATTAATCTTACTAAATCAGTACTTCGGTGTACTATTCTTTGAGACAACATTCTTATATTTCTTTAAAGTCTGATTTTAAAGTAATGAGGGGTGTCAAAACTTTTGCACTATACTGTAAGCACATTTACAAGCTTAACTTTATTTTATTAAAATTGACATAACATCATTATGTAAAACCTACACAAGGCCAAGGTCTTTTTTTTAATGTACATTGTAAACTTACATTAAGCTCTGCTCTATAGTCTACAAGTAGGAAGCTAATCATAACAGGTGTATTAAAACAAAGGAAATTTCTGTTTTTTAGAGGTTCCTTATTATTGTGGTTTCTGTTTTTCTTAAATTAAACACGAACACAATTGTACCTGTGTCTTGTCTTCTTCGAGGCAACCCTGTGAAAAAGAGAACAAGAGAGAGAGAGAGAGAGAATGTGTTTCATTAGCAGTGTGTGTAAAAATAAAAAAAGAGGTGTAAATTAGAGACAGTGTGAATGTGACTGCTAGGTGATAAGCAAACAGCCACAAACGCCATCTGACACGTTACCTGTGTTGCTTCTTCTTCTTCGAGCTCTTCTTCTTCTTCTTTTTCTTGTGGAGAGGTGACGGACTGTAGGAGTGACACCTGTGGATTGAGCAGTTTCTGGTCAGACTTGATTATTTTCATTTAAAATTCATGAGTGAATTTTAAGTTATGATAAATGATGTAATGAACAAATCATTAAAGTAAAGTTGCACGCACTCAGCCCCAGCAGACCACCAGAGGGCGTTCTCATCTGAAATCTTTATTTGTCACTTCAATTGCCTTGTTCCTCTTGTTCCAGCCTTGCTGTCACTACCTGATCTGCACTACTACCCGATTTGCGTCACATGTCCAGATGGTGCTGCTATCTTGGACATGTGATTACTGTATCTAACAGGACAAATTACGGTGTTGCCGCTTTGCGATTTGCCTCTGTAGGCTTATGTAGGCCTACTGTAGTTATGTAATAATATTTCAACAACATATTGTTGGGGGGGTTAAAAAATGAGCACAGTTCCAGTGACTGTGTATTTTTTTGTCCAAATGGAGACACCCTAGTCACGTGTCCAAGATGGATCCATTTGAGCATACTGAATGCAAATTGGGTAGCGACGCAGATCAGGTAGTTTTGATCTTTTTTGCCCTACCCCAAATTGCCTTGTCCCATTGGATTGCTGCCATATCTCATTTTTAGTATTTTATATATTTGGTCTATACATATAATCTTACAAGATAAATCTTAGCCTTCACTAGATGCAAAGTCAACCTTTGCTTACTCAGATACACATGAAGCCACTGCATGTTTTTGAATTGAAAGTTCTATCTGCCCTCTTCTGCATATCTTAGCCAAAAGACACCGATGATTGACGTCTGCTGATTACAGATGACTGGGGCATCATTGGGATTCCTGTGAAATGACTTTCAAAAACAGAACTCAAAAACTAACTAACTAAAATCTCTTTTCTAATCTCTCTTCTAAAAATTTTTAGGTATGGACTGCACACAAATTATAAAGAAAGGGGGAAAA
The DNA here is from genome assembly GCA_028565275.1 of Leiocassis micropogon. Lineage (NCBI taxonomy): Eukaryota > Metazoa > Chordata > Actinopteri > Siluriformes > Bagridae > Leiocassis > Leiocassis micropogon. The sequence goes on along the minus strand of JAOVVA010000029.1, from coordinate 2,302,374 downwards.
AAAGTCTATCTAGCATTTAGCTAGCATGTACTGTAGTATTTCAAAAATTTCAGCAAATCAGACTCAGAAACAAAACAGGCATCACATCTAACATGAAAAACACAACGTAATTACACAATCTAATGCATTAGTATGACTTGTTATAGTGTGTTATGACACTTATGAAATACTTATAATCTATACATAACTAACATCAGGACTGAATTCAGCATGAGGCTATACACGGCATTTTCTCCTTACATTCTCTGGCTACAGGTTAATTAATCAGTTGAATCATAAAGCTTTATTACACTCACTTTATACCTGTGTGTGTAAGAGGATGGGCTTAATAAAGTTCGACCCCGTGGTACAGTGTGCAGTGGTACAGTCCAATCTAGAACTTGTTAGCAGGTAGAACAGTGCTGGGTCGGTACAGTGTAATGAATGTGAGATATTATACTGCCTTCATAAAGTGGATTATGATGTAGCAGTTATTCAGTGCAGGTGGATTTATAATGCATTATAGATATTAGTGTAATGAAGAGCTGTACATTATCACTCTGACCTTTTTAATCCCAATCAACTCTCTCTCCCGTGCTCTCTCTCTTGCTGCAGGGTGTGCAAGTGTATGAGTGTGTGAGTACAGATGGTGACTGTTTTGATGGATAGCTCGCTCTTTTTTCTTTCTTTCTTTTCACTTTACCAGCCCGAAGTGACTCAGATCAGATTTTTTTTATCTTAATATGACATTTTTATGGCCATCTAAACTTTCAAATGTGATGTTTTTCAGATCGGACCTCAGTCAATTTCACATGTGGTTATAGATCAGGTATATGTGACTTAAATGTTAAAGAGAATGAGATTCGAGTGACTTTCTGCCTGTGCGCAGTGATGTCATTATTTAGCACTGGCAGCAGACGTCTGGTTTTCTTCCATCTTCTGGACCTCAAGAAATCCAGCTGACTAACTGCCAGCCGTCCTCCAGAGTGAGACCCCAAACAGAATTAGCAAAATCGCATCCGTTGTTTGAAATGAATGAGTGATAGCATGTTTTATCCCAGATGGCGTGAGCAAAGACGCATCGATGTGGACATACGTGCCGTTTCAAAGGACGGGCACCTTCGCGTTAGAGACAGATAACAGACACTTATAATTATGAAAGTGAACTGTCATGACATCCGATCCAATCCGATCTGACCAAGAAATCTGAATTGAGCAATGTGCCTCGTAATGTGAACGCAACTTAAAATGAATTATTACATCATTTATTTTTGGTGAACTTTGGTAGAGATCGTATCTTCTGCAAGGGGATCGATGTCCACATTCACCTAGAATGTCCACAAAACTTTCCGGTGATCATTCTACATACTCGTGTCATAAAAGCAGCAGCTTCCTGTGTTCTGCTACAGTATACTGCTGTGAAAAAGCTGTAGACCTGATTCACTAAGGGAGAAGCTTGTAATGTCTATTAAAATAAGAAGGAATGTCTAAACAGAAAATAACCCTGGTGCTTCCCTTTTACTCTCTCTTCTACACTGTGTTTCTACTTTTACCTCTATGTGAGATCTCTGAGGGTTGGCTCTCTTAATATCGTGACCGTGTAAATGAACTTGAATGAGAAATCTGGTTAAAGGGACAGAGCTATTTTTATTTTAATTAATAATGGGACTAACAGTGCAGGAATGGTCATCTTGTTTTCAGTTGAACATTTTGAAAGTAAAAGCCCTATCTCTGAAGACTGTACTTTAACACAAGTGAACATATACAGCGAGAACGCTGGCCAAGAGCATACAGAGGCTTAAAATTTTACACATAATTTGATGGGAGTATATTGAAGAATTTGCAAAAGATCAAACAGGTGTACAACCTCATTTACAACCAACAGTTTGTCTTTCTAATTATTATTTAATGAATTGGATCTACAGTATCTGGTGCTGTTGTTGTTGTTGTTCTTTCACCTGCTCCCATTTAAAGCATCACCACAGTGGATCATCCAATCTGCATATTGTTAAAAATTTGGCACAAGTTTTGCACCAGATGCTCTTCCTGTTACAACCCGTCCATTTTATCTGAGCATGGGACCTGCACTAAGGGTGTCGAGGAACACCAGTGGCGAGGTGTGGGGCTGGGTCAAGACCCCAAGCCTTCCTTCTACATGGCTGATAAAAAGCCTACCACAGAGCAACCAATGCCATTTGATTAGCTAATATATGGTGGAAAAAATGTGAAAGCATTTGGTGATATACACTCTCTGGCCAGAAAAGGGCCTGCATTGAGCAAAGACAAAGAAGTTAGCTGAAATGCATGGAAATGGGATAGACAATGGACAGATAGTGCTGAACGGCCAACTAGAAAGAAAAAAGCATGTGCGCAATGTGATGAGAACTCACAGGATTGGGAATAAACAGCTGTGTATTCATAAGAAAACCACTTGTTAGTGAGACTCATCAGAGAAAGGCTTCAGTTTGCTAGCGAGCATAAAGATTGGACTTTGGAGAGATGGAAAAAAAGGATAATAAGTCCATGTCCGAGCCTTTTCCAGAGCGATGGTCGCGTCAGGGTAAGAAGGGAAGAACATGAAGCAATCGTGCATAGTGTCCACTGTACAAGTCTCTGGAGACAATGTTATGATCTAGGGTTGCTTCAGTTGCTCAGATCGAGACTCAGCAACGTTATGTGGCAATAAAACGAAGTCAGCTGATGACCTGAATGTACTGAATCACCAGGTTATCAGATCTCTTGGGATGGACATCCAGGAGTCAGATTGTGAAAGAGTGGTTCTAGGAGCATGATGAATCGTTTTTTTTTTTCAAACATCTGGTACACCACATTGTGTCCCGTAATCTAAGCTAAAGGTATTAAATATTAGAGTGTCTATCATTTTATTTTGGCCAGGCAGTGTGTCTGGATGAAAATGGCAAACGAGCAGGTCAATGCGGTAACACTGGATAGGTTTTATGTACAGTATAGCGTACAGTTGTTGAGTAATGAATTCTAACATTATTCCTGCTGGTTTTATAGATTACCATAGCTTTAACAGCTCGTTCATTCCAAGAATCAATAGTTTCTGGCATTTCAATGCTACACTTTAATGATCACAAATTCTGCGATCTGTAAAAATTTATATCTTTCTTGGAGCACTGGAGAAACAAAAAAAGCAACCCAGTCTCAAGACTTTTGTCAATTCTTACTCTACTGTTAGAGCAAAGAAAATTATTAAGGAACACGAGCAGGACATTAATATCCTTGAATAAAAGAAGACTAGGAATAATAATTCTGCTCCAGATGATGTTTTAAAAGAGGGGAAACGGAGAAAGTGAAAAGGGGTTTATTAGTGCAGTCTGGCTTCACTTCACTGAATGATATGGATGCTCCCAGTGGTTTCTTTCTTTCTTTTTTTTTTTTTTGAAAAATCTGTGACGTTTTTGTCTTCCAGATGGCACAATTGCAACTGACTGCTCTGAAATTCCATGCCATGCCTTTAATTTTTTTTCTCCAGTCTGTACAGAAATGAGAGCGGTGATGACGCAGAAACAGCTTTACTTCAGGAAGGTCTGGCATGCCTGGGGGATGCGCAAAGTTAGACTCTGATCTCACTTTTAACAAACGTACCATTGCAGTGTCACAGCTTTTGCTTGGATGTCTTCCAGGCATTCATGCCATGTCATCAAATTTGTATTTAAAAAAAGAATATAAACAGTATACATACAATATATTGCCAAAAGTATTGGCTCGCCTGCCTTCACATGCGTATGAACTTCAGTAACATCCAATTCTTAATCCATAGGGTTTAATATAATGTTGGCCCGCCCCCTTTACAGCTATAACAGTTTCACTTCTTCTGGGAAGGGTTCCACAAGGTTTAGGAGTGTTTCAGGTTGGAACTGGTGTGGGCTTGTTTTTCAGAAATGGGACTCGGCCCGTTACTTCCAGTAAAAGGAACTCTTAATGTTTCAGCATGCCGAGACATTTTGGACAATTTCATGCTCCTAACATTGTGGGAACAGTTTGGGGATGGCCCCTTCCTGTTCCAACATGACTGCGCACCAGTGCACAAAGCAACGTCCATAAAGACATGGATGAGCGAGTTTGGCGTGGAAGAACTTGACTGGCCTGAACTGAGTCCTGACAGCATAATATTTATAGACTTCTTGGTGTTTTCTGATATTGTCCTTTGGCTCTGTTGACTTTCCCATGCTTCCCTTTCCCTCTTTCTTCCCTTGATTTTTGCAGTGAAGATGTAGGGCCTATCAACTACCTAGAGGCTTGAAATGGAGGTTCAGATGGTTTAAAAGTTCTACTGTCTCTATGGGTCTTCATGTATGTGTGAACAGAGGAATATCAGAAGAAAACGTTGAAGCGAATGGTGTTAAGAATGTGTGGCACGTTGTATAAATGGCTACCGCAGCTGTGCTACATAGGATGAGTAGCCTGGTTGCTTCTGCTTTATAGCACAGGTTTAATCCTGCTGCAGCCGCCAAGTCTTCCTCTGGTCTGGATGGCACCGGGATTAAGCAGCTGCGCTCAAATTGTCAGCGCATGAAGAAGAACATGGGCTGTTTGCAAGCTGTGCAGAGACTCTTGTCCCAACAGGAAGGTCTCCATTTGGACAATTACAGCTCAAACTGTGATGAAAAGAATCGATCTGTCTGCTGTTACACCTCTTTTAGCTGTTTGTCCTCCAAGCCTGGAAACTATTTAGAGAGAAGATCTCTGTTCAGGAACATGCCTGTGTGCAGTACACCACTGCCATGTACAGACCCTCTTTCACTTTACTGTCTGTCATTACTTCCTCACCTACCGTTAACTTTTCCTTCCTTTCCTCCTACTTTTCTGTCTTATTACTTTCATTCATTCATTCTTTCTAATGAATTCCCTCCTTCCTTCCTTTTTGTCTCTTTTTTCCTTTTACTCTTTCCTTCTTTCCTGTCCTATTTCTTTCATGCCTTTCTTCTTTCCAGTCCTATACCTTTCCCCCCATTCCTTTCTACCCATATTAATTATTTTCTTCCTTCCTTCCTCCCCTTGCTTTGTTTCATCATTACAGTGGAACCTTGGATTACGAGCACAATGCGTTCCGGTAGCGGGCTCGTATTTCAAAACACTCGTAAATCAAATGGAATTTTCCCATAAGAAATAATGGAAACTCAAATTATTCGTTCCACAGCCCCCCAAAAAATGTTATTAAAAATAATGAATACAAAATATAAAGTAAAAATAAAACAAATTATCCTGCACTTTACACCTTTAAAAAAAGTAAAAATAAATCCAGACAAATAAATGTTTCTGTTTGTGCACGCAGGCACTGTGTATGTGTGTGTGTCAATCTAAAGTAATGAGCCCCTCCCCCTTCCCCTCCTTCTCGTCTTACAGTTACCCTTACAGAAAAGGGTTACCCTTACAGTTACCCTTACAGAAAAGGGTTACCCTTACAGAAAAGGGTTACCCTTACAGTTACCCTTACAGAAAAGGGTTACCCTAACAGTTACCCTTTTCACACACGCGCGCACACAACAGAAACACTGTTTTATCGGAAAAATAAACAAGAAATCTCTCTAATTCAATTCAATTCAATTCAATTTTATTTGTATAGCGCTTTTAGCAATTGTCATTGCCGCAAAGCAGCTTTACA
>JAOVVA010000029.1:2268431-2279260 GCA_028565275.1 Leiocassis micropogon | reverse complement strand
TCTGTCAGCTTCAGTGGAAGGGGAGTGGTTTATTTATCTCTTAGCCTCAGTGAAAGGGGAGTGGCTTATTTATCTGTTAGCTTCAGTGGAAGGGGAGTGGCTTAGCTCTTAGCCTCAGTGAAAGGGGAGTAGCTTATTTATGTGTCATCTTCAGTGGAAAGGGAATGGCTTATTTATGTAAGCCTTAGTAAAAGGGGTGTGGCTTGTTTGTCAGCTTTAGTAAAATGGGAGTGGCTTGTTTATGTAAATGAAACAGGAGTAGCTTATTTATCTGTCAGCCTTGGTAAAAGGGGGGTGGCTTATTTATGTCAGCCTCAGTAAAAGAGGTGTGGCTTATTTACGTCAACTTCAGTGAAATGGGAGTGGCTTATTTATCTGTCAGCCTCAGTAAAAGGGGTGTGGCGTATTTATCTCTTAGCCTCAGTAAAAGGGGTGTGGCTTATCTACCTGTCAGCCTCAGGGAAAGTTTGTGACTTATTCACCTGTCAGTGAAGGAGGCGGGGCTTATTGGCCTGTAAGTCTCAGTAAAACTGAAGACACTTATTTGCCTATCAGTCACAGTGAAGGCTGTCTGTGTTTCCTAGCCTGGTTAAGTAGCTAGGTGTGGCCTATCAGTCCTAACAACACTCTTCAAAGCTTTTTGAATCAGCCCTGTTTTGTATTATTATCTAATGCAGTTGACAATTTCATTTATCTGAACATGTTGAGAGGAGAGAAAGAATAAATGTGCATTAAATTGCGTCTGCATATTTCACACCCTCCATCCTTAAAAGCCACGCCCACCCTAATATCACGGCGGGCTCGCTCCTCACCACGGCGACCGCTGGCCCGTCATAGCCCCTCTAAACACTCGGTAATTACTGCTTTCCACCTGGATGTGTTTATTAAAGAGACGGTGACCTCTCTTTATTCTCCTCTGTGCCTTAATAAATTGTCTCATTTATTACATGTAACCTTCTCTGGCTGGTTATTTAATCCCTCCATGTCTATTTTTTATGTGATGCAGTTTCATCCAATTTCTCTCAAGGAAAACGGATTATTGCGTTATCCGTGATGCGACCGTCTTGTACAGACGTCGGTGTCATGGACGGAGCTCGAGGATCGCAGCTTTGCTGTTGTTCGCTCGCTCTCCACGCTACGGTTTCTCTTATTTGGACCTTGAAGTCTGTGCAATTTACTCCCTGTATAATTACATCACTAAGAGCCAGAAAACATAGAAGGCATGTAATAATTATATTAACTCCAGGCTAATGAGCAAAGTTTCAGATCAATAATGGGAGCTAATTGCGAGTAATTAAAGGCTCGCAACTTGGAATGATTGCCAAAACTAAAGAGGCTTCGGGGTTTAAATTCGACTTCAGGTTATACTGTGAGCGCATGAAAAATATTTCGCCTTGGGAAACGAATTTTGAGTTCTGAAAGCATACTCGAGTGGATTTACATGCGCACTATTAATAGGGTCGTTACTGCTTTGGGGAGTAATCAGAGTGTTCACACATTAACTGTATACTTCACATATCTTATGTTAGATTAAAACTTTTTGTGAGCGAAAATTATCATCAAGATCAAGAGTCCTGCTCTAACACTTTTCCTTTTTAGCTCCTTAGCCACTTTTCCACCCATCTTCCTGTACACAGATAAACTTCTGAGGGGAAACATGAAGTAAGACTTTAGCTAATTGTAAATTAAATGAATCTCTTTCTCTATATACAGTAAGAACTTAAGAAACAGCTGTGACTAATATATGTTTTGTATAAAAAGCACTTTCTGATGTCTTTAATTAGAATAAACAGAAACAAAAAAAACTACTACTTTAATTTCTAATCCCCAAAAACGATTTGTCACTGGCTAATAAACTTGGGCTAGGAATGAATCCTGAAAAGAAGGGGCACGTTTTTTGATGAGCAAAAAAAAAAAAAAAAAGTCTAATTTTCATTTGAGAACACTAAGCAATTAGCTTCAAAAGTCCCTTTTTACTTTTTCTATCTCTAGAGGTTTGTCAGTGTAAAGTGCAGCGATCAAAGATGGCTAATGAGCTAGCGCTAGGAAAGGACGCTTTGGAAATGCTTAAAACCTTAAACGTTTTTTTTTTTTTTTTTAAAGGAATGAAAGGAATAAGACAAAAAAAAAAAACCTTCCTTTCGGATCCTGTTTTTTAAAAAGCGTTTTGTCAGAGCAAAAAAATTTAGATGGGAAAACATGTGGCTAATGAGCTAGTGCTAGTAGAGAACAAGTTCATGGCGTGTTGAAAACCCTTACTGAGAACGATCTGAACGATTCTCTGATGTGTGTATTTTACTTTCTGTTTCATTGGAAAAGTTTGTTACGGTAGTGCAGGGTGGGGAAAAACGTTGCTAACGAACTAGCCCTAGGAAACACTCTAAAAGAATGAACTCAGTCAGACTGAACTATTATTAAGAGTGCTTTCAAAGGCTTAAATGTGATATAAAATGTTTTTTCCCTATAAATACTCGAAGTTTTGTCAGTATGAAGTAGGATGGAGAAAATATAGCTAATGAGCTACAGTAGCACTACGAGGTAGCACTTGTTTCCGAAATAGGTATGTCAGTATAAAATTAAATGGGCAAAACTGTGGCTAATGAGCAGGCTGAAAGAATATTTGGACATGTTCAAAGCCATAAATGCATTAAAAGCTTCTCTAAAAAGATTTCAACAATTATTTGAAGATCTCGGGCATTTCCTTTTTCTTCAAAGAGGTTTGTCAGTATAGTGTAGAGTGGCTAAACTTGTGGCTAATGACTTAGCACTAGGAAAGAACAAAAGGACCTGTTTAAGCCTTAAATGTTATATGGAATATGAAATGTAATATGAAAAAGTCCCTTTCTTTTCCTGTTTCTGGAAATAGTTTGTCAGAATGATGAACAGGCGAACTGTCACTAATGCTAGTAAAAGCTGTCAAGACTATACAAGACATTTTAATAAGAGGAAACGAAATGATTATATAAAGAACATTTTTTCAGTTTAAGGTAGTGTGTGTAAACATGTTGCATGAGCTAGCACTTGTAAATAATGCTTTAAAGTTTAAAACACTAAACGCGCTATACATTTTGATTAAGAAAGAATTAAGACAAATATTTAAAGTCCCTTAACGGAAGGTTGACAAAATCTCCAAACACAGCGTGCGATATGAACGGACACTTGAAGTGGTTCATTAGAAATTTAAAAAAGGTTTTTCGGGTGGTTATTAAAGGGATAATTCAGGTCTGTCATAAATCTAAATTGAGGTGCATATACACTACGGCTCAAAAGTGTGGGATCACTTTCTAACTCCATGTTCTTTCCTGATTTTTATTTATTTCTACTTTGAAAAAATAATTTAATTTGAACAGTTAATGTTGGGATGTATCTGCTACTTCTGCTCTGTAAAGCTTCATAACGGCTCTAATCTGAAGTGCTGGTTGTTAATTGGTGATTTCTGAGGCTGGTGACTCTAAATGAACTTCTCCTCTGCAGCAGAGGTAAGTTTTGGTCTTGCTTTCCCGCGAAAGTCTTCATGTGAGACAGTTTCATCATGGAGCTTGATGGGTTTTGCAAACGCACTTGACAATATTCTTCTTGCAAAAACTGTTCCAGAAAGGCTGACCTATGTGTATTAAAATGACTGTTGTTGTCTCTATAATTACCTAATTCCATATGTGTTATTTCACAGTTTTGAAATCCCCAGTATTTTTGTAGAATGTAGAAAATAAATCACTAAATAAAAACAAAGAAATTTGCAAGTGATCCAAAACTTTTGAGCGGTAGTGTAAGTGCATTACAGTAAGTCTTGGTCATTATAAATTTCATGAATTTCATCACCTAGAATGTGAGTACAATATACGTAATGGGTGCCAAATTTGACAACCTTTGTTACGTCCAAAGTTCAGTTGAGACTCATATAAAGCTTCTGAAGTCCCACTGAGCTACATCGAATCTGTATCTTTCAAAGTCACTGTGCATTTAGTACAAATTTAAATTATTACTCTTTTTTTCCCCTCCGAAACTTGCTATATGGCTAACTGGACATGGAGAAGCTTCATTTGAGTCTCAGTTGAACTTGTATTAATGAATTGTGTCTATGAAGATTCTCTGTCATCCATCGTGAGGTTATCTGGGAGTTGTGTCATGTCAACTGGACTTCTTTCTTGTTCGGTAAAAACGCATCACTACTCATCCAAGTAGCTTCTTCAGTCTGAGCAAAGATAAGAAAGTCCCTCATATTTGTATCCTCCAGGGTCAAAAGGGTCTTCCACTGTCTGAAAAGGCTTGTTACGTGAACAATGAAGAAGGTGAGAGTAAAATGGAGAGTCGTAGAGAGTGAGGTGGTTGGGGGGGTTGTTAAAAAGAAACAGCAAAACAGACATTAGGGAGAGTATATATTATAAGTGTGGCTTTTCTGGTGGACTTGTGAGGAGGTTTTGATCTTCCTGGAGATGGATGAAAGATATGCATTTTGGAATGGAACGAGGGATGTGGAATTTGGCTCCAATTATTACACTGTACTCAAATTGACAGTGGTCGGTGTGTAGAGCAGGAAAACTTAAACGGACCAAAACCTGTGGTAATGTACTTACATGCACCACAATTTTGCTTTAAGACAGACCCAAAATATACCTTAAAAAAATAAGCTTTTAAACTTTATCTTTAAAAAAACTATACCTTTTTGCAAATAGATGTGCAAGGCCAAGACAATAACGGTATCAGTCGTCATTTATATGAATATTCTTCTCATTTATTGTGTAAAGTTGTATGTTGTTGTAATGTTGCATTTTGCTGTAAAGTTGTTTTCAAGCAATTAAATAAGCATTAATAAAGTTCCTTGAATCTTGAATGTGTTGTAAAGTCTGAATCTTTATCTTCACTCAAAGTCTAATTCATCCATTAGGTGTGCAGAAGTCTCCTTATGTCACTTCCATTTTCTCTGATTTGTCAACACAAAGCAGGGACAAACAAAAATGTGGCTAATGAGGATAGGATGCATAGATACAAACTTGGAGAAAAGAGTGCCATCGTGTCAGCCTTCGTTTCCCTAATCAGCGCTCTGGCAAAACCGTCCACCGCTGGAACGTCGCAAGAGATAAACTTCAAGCTCTGAAACCACGATCGGTACTGAGTGAGTCTCAAACAAAAACCCTTGTCTATGTTCGCTTACTTCATGTCTCTACATTTATTATAGTTCAAACCAACAAACAGAATCGGGCTGACTGGCGAAAAGAAATTGTCATTAAATAAAATGACTGGGAGACTGGACCACTGACAGGGTCGTGTGATGAAGTGGAATTACTGTTACTGCAGCAAATCCGACTAGTTTCCTCTAACATGTCTTCTCTAGCGTCTAATAATTCGACTATGCTTTGTCTCACTTTATCTCCTGGATGTCACCTGGATGTCAGTATGTATCCAATAAACACCAATTCAACATTCATCTCATGGCATTAAGCATGAAGGACAAAGATAATGTCAACCTCGGGCAGCACTTGGCCTTCGCTGCTTGTTGCGACCTCTAAACCGAGCTTCGTCTGGCCATTATTGCGCTTCCTTGCGCATCAGTGTGCTCGTGACACGGCTACGGAAACAGACGCCAGCCCCAAATGAGGCATCAGTTATGCAAATGAGAGCGATTTCGCCTGACTGGCAGGTCGTCTTCATGAGAACGAGGATGGGCGAGGGAGGGAAATGAGAAACGAAGAGGCGGCAGGGACGTGCGAAGGCAGTCAAGCTTGAAATGATTTAATTTTAGTGATGAAGGTTCGACTTTGATAAGTTTGCATTTTATTAACGGTGCGCAATTGCCCTGTGTGTGGGGGTCTGTATGTGTGTGTATGTGTGTGGGGTTCGTTCAGGAGGAAAATTGCGCTCCGATATGCACGTGGAGAAGAATCAGGAATCCAGCAGTCTGACAGACAATAACCTCTCAAGTACATTTTAGAATGATGTGTGATATATTTTTATTACAAATTTTTTTACTAGAATAATTTTTGAAAGATAAAACTTCATGTGCTACAATCTGTTTCCATGATGAGCTTCTACAGTATGAGTTCAGTTCCATCTCTTATTTTTTTCTCAGTGGAACCTGCTCAGATACTGCAGAGAATAAAAAAGTGCATGTTCTGGTATTGTTTATTAATTAGTATTAGTGACTAGTTGTAACTACTATTACTTGATACGTACTGTTACTCAATAAGTCAATGGCTATTACTTTCTTAAAACCTGCCACTTCTTAGTAACAGTAGTAACTCAAACTATTAACTCAGTAACTACTAAATACCTAGTAAATACTATTAGTTAGTAACTACGAAGTACTCATTAGTTGTAAGTATTTCTGTCAGGTGATGGTCAGTAACTAATATTTGTCTAGTAACTACTACTGTTTAAGTAATTTATTAACTATTAATAACAACTTAGTGAAAACTAATCACTCATCAATTATTGATACATTAATAACCTACTACTTCTTCAGTAATTACTAATATCTAATTTACTATAATAACTGATTACTAATCACTCAGTAACTACTACTTGTTCAGTAACCACTGAACACTCATTAGATATTAATAATTAAGTACCTATTAAATTGTCCAGTAACTACTAATGACTTATTAACTACTGAAAACTGAGTTCCTATTAATACTGAGTAACTCCTACTTGTTCAGTAAATACTAATCACTTATCAAGAAGAAATAAGTAAATCATTGTTAAAATTCAGTAACTACTACTCGCTCAGTTACTACTAAGATCTTATTAACTATCAATATTTGAGCAACTGTAAATACCAGTAACCACTAATTGTGCAATAACTACCAATCCTTCAATAACTTATAATAACTGAATAGCTACTAATTACTCAGTAACTATTACTTGTTCAGTACTAATCACCCATTAACTATACATAACTTGGCAACTATTATTACTCAGTAACAACTATTTGTTCAGTGACGTCTGATTACTCATTAACTAATAACAAATAAGTATCTATTAATTACATAGTTACCATTTATTACTCAGTAATTACTAATTACACAGTAACTACTACATTTATTGTTGTGGTGTGTCCATGAAATGGTCCTGTTATAACAACTATTAAAAGCCTTTCCTTTATAGGACAAAATTTTCAAACTATATTATGCGGAACATCTGCTGCACACGACTGTATGTTTTTACCAAAGAAATTATATTTGAGAATTCCAAAAAAAGTGCGGTCTAAAGTGCAATAAAAACCACAGTTGGCTTCTAAATAGCAAACACAACAAGGAGATTAAGAAAATGTCACTGCTGTTGTAGTTTTTATATAAAATCATGTCGGAACGATGGTGCGTTCGTGTTTCGCGCTCCAGATAATTTACACTTCAATCTCAAACAACAGAGAGACCCAGAGTTTTAAAGCATGGCTCTAATCTTCTGTTTCAAGCTGAGGAGATAATATTTTAGTCGGTTAATTCCTAGCACACTGATATCTGTGTAAGCGGGTTAGTTATGTATCACTGTGTAAATACTGTATGTTGCAAAAAAATGTCTTGATAATGAAGATTTGTTTGCAGGGATACAGGAAGGATGACCTCTGCACTTGTGCTAAGTCATAAGAAAGAAGGTGTCCACCTCTTATTATGCATAAACGTTCTTAATCTTGAAGTGGGCGTGGCCTAAACCTTTCTTTCGTTTCTTTAGTCTATTGATTTATTTTAAGACCGAAATTGAAGACCATAATCAAATCAAATCCTTTTCAAGGTCAAGACCAGTTGTCTTCATTCATGCGAACGATTACGTTGTTTCCAAGGTTGAAAAAAAATTGTGAGAGACGTTTGTGCAGAAACCATAACGCAAACATATTTTCACAAATACCTGGTCGAGACCAAGATGATATTTAGTAAGTTCAATGCCCAAAACGAGGACAAGTCCAAGACAATACAGGAAAAGTTTTGAGTCTTTTATAAGTTTTAAGATGCCCTTCATAATCTTTTGGAAAGTTAAAATAGTGTGCCTATTATTTGTATCTCGTATATATCTGCTTCGGAGCCTATCTTACTATATTGCGTTTTTCAAAACGAGCAAAATTTAAAAATCAATTTTAACTTAATAAACGAGCGAAGTCTTGATATACGAGTACTGTAGTATGCATGCGCTTTGTCTGACGGGTGTCACATGATCACAACTGAGCCAATGGTTCTTTTCAAATTATGCTCGCAATCTAAGGTTTAACTATATTAGTAATATTTTTTTGTATATTTAGTCCATGACTTATTAAACAAGTATCAGGATATGTTTATTGAATGAGACTTTAAAGCACTGTAAATCTGTAATTTGCTTTGGATAAGGGCGTCTCCAAAATGCCATAAGTCTGAATAGAAATGTAAAGTGGATTCTAAATAATTAATTTTTAATTTTCAGTTTTCATCTGATCAAATTATAACAGTTCTAAATCGTCCTGCGTATTAAATAACTGACAGCATTAACTGTATTACCAGAACATTATTTATGTATCAAACCATCCATAATCTCATCTCGAGATCTACACAGCACTGTTACTTAACATAAAGACACCATTACACAAAGTACATAAATCCACTAGGCTGCTTTTCACTGTAAGCTTCTTCTTTTCCTTCCCTAACAGGCTGTAATAATGCAGCGCTGCTGTCACTCCGTGAAGTCTTTACAGTCGAAGCCAAAGAGCAGTAAAGTTTTTTTTACCTCATTAAGTCTTGATGGGAAACTCGCCTCACTCGTTCCAACAGGAAGGAACAGAAATAATAAATGATCCTTTTTACCCTGTCTAGCCTAAGGGATATTCATGCAGGCTGAAAACATTGAGCAAAATGATCGTAGGAGTAAAATAATCACAAAAGAATAAAAATAAGGTTCAAAATATTGAAGTTTTACTGTACAGTCTGTAAATAATGTCGGGTAGCCTGACTACTCAAGGATTTAAAATAATAAAGAAAAAATACCTTTATGCTCTGAAACTTTTACGCTGAGCTCTACCTTTACACTCAAAAATATTTATACCGAATTCTAACTTTATATTCCACATTATTAATGCTGATTTTTACATTTACACTCTAAAATGTTAATGCCAGACTCCACCTTTACACTAAAATGTTTATATTTATCTATCTTTACACTCTTGTTTAAACTGAAAATAATAAACTGTACATTTAAACTAAAACAAAAAACAAAATTTTATACTCTTAAATGTTTATGCTAAACATCAACTTTACTCTCTAATATGTTTATGCTAAACTGCAACTGAACACTTTGAAAGTTTATGCTAAATTCCACCTTTACAATCCAAAATATTCATGCTTAACACTACCTTTACACTCTAAAATGTTTATGCTAATCTCTACCTTATGCCTTCACGATACACTCACACCCATCCCTTCACAATATAACATTTCCACTGAATTATACACTTTAAGCGCTAAACTATTCACATATACCTGTAAATCATTTACACTGAACTCTCATTTTATGACGTAAATTATTTATGCGTGCTGTATTGTTCCTGTAACTTGACAGAGTCCATACATGGTTCCCAAAAATTATATTACACGTGTAAGAATGTGTGTTCAAATGAAGGGAAAAAATAAAATAAAGCCACTATAGCAAATACAATGTGTTGCGTAAACATTGAAATAATTGATACGCCCAGCTTTGGCAGACCTTAATGAGTATTAATGAGTATGCAAATGCAACGGTCACATGACAAGTTGTCAAAACAAACAAGATGCCGGAAACCCAAACAAGTAAAGATTTTTCTTGGCAGATTCCGTTAAAAGTTTGTGTCTTTTTTTTGCAAATTGGCTCTGTGAGCACCGTGATTGTTGTATTAAAGTAAATTATAATGAGGTCTCAGGTCACATGATCTCATGGCATGGAAGTTGGGCTTAATTAGCATACTAAAAGTACAGGCTACACAAAATTTTCCAAAAAACTTTTTTATAGATATTTTAATAGATAAGGCCAAGGCAATAGCATATTGCCATATATAGCCATTTTTATGAATATTCTTCTTATTCTTATTTATTGTGTACTTGTATAGTCTGAATCAATCTTTAAATGTTTTACACTTCACTGTAACTTTACAGTTGAAACTGTTTACGCTGAACTCTACCTTGTGGCTTTCCTTTGTACCTTTACTGAGTTAACTTGTAAAATGAACAATCCAGCACTTATCAGAGAACAAAAGTAACTCTCGAGGTACATAATTAAACCTTGAGAAGCTTTGTTCTCTTTTAAAGGCACATTTTTTATATGTAAACCTCTGGGAACAAAAAACGTATCTGTACAATGTATTTTGTTTTAAAAGTGTGTATAGTGTTTATCTTACTAAATGGTATTTCATTAACCTTACACAGAGTTCTGCAACACAGCTTATTAAAAAGAAATCCAATCTCCCAGTAACTGGTTTGTCACCAGAAAATCTTTATTTAGGTGACTGGGAAGCAAAGTAAAAAAGTTCTGTTTTAAGTCTTTAAGTCTGCAGTCTCTGCTCTATACAGCTTTCTGTCTCATTTTATAGCACTTAGTCATTTCTGCATACATTAGCTCGCTCCTAATCCTCGAACTAAAACCAGATTTTCAGAAACAATATTTAAAAGCCTGACGCCATTGAGTGCCAATTAAAATATAAACCTTATTCAATCCGTTATTAGGTCACGCTGGAGGATCATGAAGAGATTTACGCTAGTTAGGTTTTTCTTTTAATAGTTAAGGAAACATATATTGCTTGTTTAAGTGTATGGAAATGGTGTCTGCCCTACTTACAGCTCTCAAACATGATTTCATACTTCCAAGTTGTCTGCCGTCACAGAGTATGACGAGAGAGAGAGAGA
>JAOVVA010000029.1:2210089-2226083 GCA_028565275.1 Leiocassis micropogon | reverse complement strand
ATAACATAATGAATTTTATGATGAAGGCCTAATATGAGCTTCCCCTGTTTCAAAAGCTAGCAGCCGCCACTGGTACAGTCAAACCTTGGATTACGAGCATAATTCGTTCTGGAAGCGGGCTCGTATTCCAAAACACTTGTAAAACCAAATCGGATTTTCCCATAAGAAATAATGGAAACTCAAATTATTCGTTCCACAGCCCAAAAAAATTAATTCATAAAAATAATTAACACAAAATATTCAGTAAAAATAAAACAAATTAACCTGCACTTTACCTTTAAAAAAAGTAAAAATAAATCCCGACAGATAAGATAGTTTGTGCGCGCAGGCGCTGTGTGGGTATGTGTGTGTGTGTGTGTGTGTGTGAAGCTAAAGTAAGGAGCCCCTCTCCCTCTCCCCTTCTCGTCTTACACAGTTACCCATCCTCCACTCTTTTCACACACATGCGCGCGCACAACGGAAACACTGAAAAATAACCAGGAAATCTCTCTAATGACACTCGATTGAGCGACACACTAATGGAATCACTGCTGTAAAGTAAAAATAAAACAAATTCACCTGCACTTTACCTTTGAGAAGAATCGCGACAGAGCAGTGTTTCTGTGTAGAGCAGAGAGAAGAGAGAGGGTGTGTGTGTGTGTGTGTGTGTGTGTGTCTGTGAAGGCGAAAGTAGGAGGTGTCTGTGTGTGTGTATGTGTGTGTGTGTGTGGCACAGTGTCCAATGACACGCGCACACACAGATACAAAGAGCAGGCTGATGCAGAGATAGAAAATGGATCTTTAACCTCTCTAATGAGACTTGCTTTTGCTTCATACAGACACAAAATAAAAGATGTTTTACACACACACATGGTCACAGTGTTATGGTAAACAGTACACGCATTCATGGATGTTGATTATACCAGTAAGGGACGTGCACTAAGAAGCGCATGCGTGATACATGATACTCGGTACTCGTAAACCAAGACTTGCTCGTTTTCCAAGACCAAATTTATTAAAAATCTTTGCTCGTCTTGCGGAACACTCGCAAACCGCGTTACAAGCAATCCGAGGTTCAACTGTATGTGGGAACAATGCTCCTTTAAAAAGGAGTCTGACAGTTAACAGGTGAAAGTTAGCTTTCACTTTCGTAGGATGGCTTTCACTCAACATGTTTACCGTGTACTTTATATGGCATGTTGTTGCAACAAGAGCAACATTACCTTAAAAATCTGCCAACAAATAAATCAAAGGTGTTCAAACAAAAAAGTAGAATTTTCTTGACAAGTTAATCACAGAACATGAACTAAATATACATTTTTGACAGCAGACAGAAAAACAACAAAGCTGTGTCATAAAGACCGTTCTGTCTGTCTGTCTGTCATACACAAAAGCTGTGCGAATTCTCACATTCAGACCTACTTCTTGTCACACCTTTCCAACATCACAGGCTTCAAACAGGGTGTCTTTCTTCTAAGCCTTGTGTGTGTGTGTGTGTGTGCGCGTGCGCGCGCGTGCACATGATTTCTCAGAAAGCTAGTAAGTGAACAAGAGAATCTACAACAGATCAAGATCAATGTAGGGACCGTCAAACCTCAAAGCACTTGTAGCTTTTATGGAAAACAGCCGAGGGCGAGCAGAAGACAAGTGTTTCAGCATCTGGCTTCAGTTACCAGCGCTACAAAGTCATTTTTCAGCGTTAACCAGTAATCGTGATAAATAAGAGCTCGACCCAATGCGCTTAGCCCTTCGTATTTTGGTATTGTAAACAATGAGCAATACTACATGGGGATAATTCTCATCAAGGCAGAACAGTCTTAGTAAGAAAGGTCAGCTTGAAATTGGTGTGTTTTTTCCCTAAGTCCTCTGACATCATCATCCACATCCATATTATTCAAAACTTTGCGTCTGGCCTTTCAACTTTTCAATCCAATCGTTAACAACCAACAGAGAAAACCATCTGTGTGTATGCATAGATAGCTGTGAGCTGTCTGAATCATTATCATCAACTGATGAATCATCTTGCTTTTTTGTTTTTGAAAAAGTGTGACAGTTTATTTCATGGCGGATTTCACTTACACTTTTGGTGAATGTTGATCACTTGACAGTGTTTGCTGGGGGTTGAGGGTTTGACGGTGTATGTTGGTGTTTCATAGTAAATATTGGGGATTGATCAATGTTTAGTATTACATGTTGGTGTTTGATTTAAATGGTTTCAGTGTAAATGTCGATGCATGATGATGTTGTTTTGACAGTAAAGGTTGGTATTCGACGGTTCTGACCACCAATATTTCATGGCAAATATTAGTGGTCAGAACTAGATCTAATCATCCTGTGGCCCTCAGCAAATTTTGTTAAGGACCTTCGTACCTGTTCCATGAGATATTTTTTACTGCCATACACCTGGCACCCCGGTGAGACCAAGACGATCCTCCCTCCTATATAACAGCTAGTGTTTGTTGGTGTTTGTTAATAAATGCTGGGGTTCCTTAATAAATACTGGTGTTTGATAGTAAATGTTGGTGTTTGATAGTAACTATTGGGGTTTTATTGAAATGGTGATTGTTGATGCTTGAGAATGGTGTTTGGCAGTAAAGGTTGGTGTTGATTTTCAGTATTAGTGTTTTAAGAAGAATGTTAATGATTTTGTTTGTCAATTTTATTGTTTGATAGTGAATGATGAGGTTTGATGGTGTCTGTTGGCATGTGTGCTTGAGAATGTTGGCATTTGAGAAGAAATATGTAGACTTGAATGAAAACACTGGTGTTTAATATTAAATGCTGGCATTTGTCAGTTTGTGCTTACATTTACATTACATTCAGGCATTTGGCAGACGCTCTTATCCAGATTACAAAAAGTGCTTTGATGTTTCCGTCATTGGATAGATACTTACACTGGGTTACTAGGTTACTAACTAAGAGCCATCAGTCAAACAAAGTTGGGAAGGGGATTTTATTTCATTATTATTATTTTTTTATTTGGGGGGGGGGGATTACTCAAAGTACTGAAGAAACAAGAAAGTCTTGAGCTGTCATTTAAAGATGGTCAATGACTCAGCTGTATGGACATCTACAGGAAGTTCATTCCACCACCTACTGTAGGTGCCAGAACAGAAAAGAGTCTGGATGAATGTCTTTCTTTTGCTAAATAATTAAGGGACTATGGGATTAGAATAAGAGTGCTGGTATTTGTTGGGGAATGGTGAATGCTGGGGGTTGATGAAAATTGATGGCATTTGACAGTCAGTGGTGATGTATGTATTTTGTTATATAACAATGAATGTTGGGGATTTAACAGTGGAGTTTGTAAATGTTGGTGTTTAATTATGAATGTTGATGTAGCGGGTGAGTATTTGTAATAGTTGGTGTTTAATTATGTATGCTAATGTAGTAGGTGGGTGTTTGTAAATGGTTTGCAAATGTTGGTGTTTAATAATGAATGTTAATGTTTGATAGTTTAATTATTAATGTTGGTGTTTGATGATAAATTTTGAGGTTTGACACTGGATGTTTGATGGAGACTTTGATAGAGCTGGTGTTTGTTTGGTGTTTAATTATTAATGTTGGTGTTTGATGGAGAAAGTTTCTGAGCGATGGAGAAAGTTGCTGTTTAATGGAAAATCTTGATGTTACATCTCGGAGGAATCTTTGTGGAAATCTTAGATCTGATTTTTCTGTTTGGTGTTTAATAGTCAATATCAGTGCAGCACAAGCAGACAAGTGTTATACAGGAACACCTAAAAAGACAGCATAATAGCTGAGAATAATTTCATGTTATCTTGGATTAGAGTTTTGTTAATAAGCTAATAAACTAGACAGAAGAATAAAATTATTGGCTGTCATGTTAAATTAAGTACTTATTTAAATAAACTCCAAAACAAATTCTGTCGTATTAAGCGTGTTATTATGTCAGATACCGATGCAACCGATCATAATTAATCCTTTGAGCCTTGTGACTTAAACTGATTAAGTATTGCTTGATACAGAGCAGGAAGTTGACAAAGCCACATTGGAAACAATATTTTTTACCTGGCGTTTGTTTCTAATACGCGAGTTTGACTTATTAGCAAAACTTTCAAAATCTCATTATGAAACTTGAGAATAAAGTTGTTGTTGCGACTGAAATAAGATCTATGGGTTTGCTATAATAACTCCAATCTAAATACAATCTCTAATTTGCATATTTGTTTCATTTCCAAATAAGTAAGCCTGCAAAGAACAATCATAAAGATGTAAACACCGCATTAACCTCCAGGGTTTAACATTTTATTGCCTGATACGCAGAGATTCTCAAGGCCGTTATTAATTTCCTGCTTTAGATCGAGAAATTATTAAATCAGTATTCCCAGCGATCGTTCCCGGGATGCCACGCAAATGATCACATAAATCATAAAATGTAATTAGACGTGCTCCATCTGCTGGAATAATTCCCCGTGAGGAGAATGCAGATCTAATATCTGAACTGCAGCAACAGTTGAATGTTGTCATTTTAAATCGCTTTGCTCTGAAAAGAGAGTTGCTGAAGATCATCAAGTTTTTAGTATTCAATAAACGCCTTCCTAAATCCCATGATAAGATAAACCACTGGCTAATGTTCATTCTGCTGTTTTATAAAGACAGAAAACCAATATGTGTCCAAGGAATTATGTAAATTAATCCATTATACATTTGCAAATATTATGCGTATAACAGAAAGAAATGTTTTCTCAAGAGTTCCCATTGCAGACCCTGGTGTGTGTGTGTGTGTGTGTGTGTGTGTGTGTGTGTGTGTGTGTGTGTGTGTGTGTGTGTGTGCGTGGGGTTGTGTGAAGGAGCATTCTGAAGGCAACTTATATGGGGCTTTATGTTTGTTTTGTTTTTGCTTCTTTTCTGTTTCATTACACTTTCAAATACTGCAAATACTTTTTCGTGTGCTTCTCGTCCACTTCGTGGAAAATAAAAATAAAAATAAACGTCTTTTGGGAATAAGTTTAAGTTTAAGTTCTAAGTAGAGTGTGTATTTATTCAGTTCCACCCACTCAGTGTATACGGTGTAAACACAGTATACTGTATGTAGGCTGCTGGTGACACACAGGTGAGAACATTCAAACATTACCTCCTGGTTGAACTCACCTGTATTCTCTGTCCACGGTTAATGCTCCACGCCCATTCTGCTGCAGCAATCATGAAAGGAAACAGACTCTGAGCTATAAGAAATTTAGAAAAAACAATTCCACAATTTCCACTAATTCATTTGGATTTTAGTTATTTTACATGATAATGAGAAAGTCAATTGATGTATTGGAAAGATGGAATGAGCTGAAGGTCGGTGGTGTTTGATAGAGTGTATGTATTATGGTGTGATAGAGAATGTTGGTGTTTTGTGTTAAATAATGGTGTCTGATGGTGAATTTTTGTGTCTGACAGTGAATGCTGGAGTGTGATGAATGCATGGGGTCTGATGATGAATACTAGTGTTCGATGAATGTTGGCGTCTGATGTTAAATGTTGGTGTCTGATGTTGAATGCTGGTGTCTGATGTTGAATGCTGATGTCTGGTGAATGCTGGTGTCTGATGAATGTTGGCGTCTGATGCTAAATGTTGGTGTCTGATGGTGAATGCTGGGGTCTGATGAATGTTATATGATAGTAAATGTTGGTGTCTGATGGTGAATGCTGGTGTCTGATGAATGCTATATGATAGTAAATGTTGGTGTCTGATGGTGAATGCTGGTGTGTGATGTTGAATGCTGATGTCTGGTGAATGCTGGTGTCTGATGAATGTTGTTGTCAATGTTGTCAGTGAATGATGGCATTTGATGGTGAATGCTAGTGTTTGGTGATGAATGCTAGTGTACAATGAATAATGGTGTCTGATGGTGAATGCTGGTGTCTGATGGTGAATGCAGGTGTCTGGTGATGACCCTTGGTGTTTGATGTTAAAAGTTGATGTCTGATGGTGAATGTTGGGGTTTGATGGGGAATAATGTTGTCTGATAGTGAATGCTAGTGTCTGTTGATATTATATGTTAAATGTTGGTGCCTGGTGGTGGATGTTAGTGTCTGATGGTAAATGCTGTTTGACAGGGTGTTTGATGATGAAGGTTATTTTTTTAAAGCAGAGATTATTGGGTTCTGATGGTGAATTTTTGTGTTTGATGGTGATTGTTGGTGTTTTATGTTAAATTATGGTGTCTGATGAAAAACTTTGGTGTCCGATAGTGACCTATGGTATCTCATGGTGAATTTTGATGTATGATGGCAAATGCTGGTTTTACATTGCAGATGTTTTTGACATAAAGAATGTTGTTTGATGAAGAATATAAATGGTTGTTCCTGGATTTTGGTGTTTGATGCTTGTGTACTGTATAATAGTGTGTTTGAGAAACTTGGTGCTTCTTCCTGGTTGTTGGGGTTTCATGGTAAGTGTTTGTATTTGATAGAGAATGTTGATGTTTAATGTTAAGTGTTACTGCTTGATGAATATTGGTGTTTGTTATTATATTACAGTATATTATGCCTGTACACATGGATAATGATATAGGAAATATTCAGATATAACAAAACAACATAGAAGACATTGCTAACTTTTAATGAGGATAGAAATTCCATTTCAGTTCCACTGTTTCTTCCTAATTATCACAGCTGCATTGTGTTTCGAGTTGACATTTTAGTTCTCAGTTTCATAAAAAATACATGGAGAGGAAAGAGAGAGAGAGAGAGAGAGAGAGAGAGAGAGAGAGATTGAGAGAGAGAGAGTCAGTTTGGAGAACAGAAGACTAAAAGGAGAAATGAGCAAGAAATCATCAAAAAAAAAGCACAAATATTTCTCACATCTTCAGCTTGATCTGACTTTCTTTGACATGAAGAGATGTGAGAGCACAAGTGAACAAAAACAGGTCATTAAGAAGCAGCTAATTCCACCTGAATGACACAGTTGCAAGCCAATAAAGGAAATGTGTCATGGGTTTTTTATTATTAGAGCAAAATATTCAGACTATAAAATTCTAGTGTCTGTCTCTCGTGATTATCATCCAGATGAAAAAAATATCTCAGCAACCCATCCACAGAGGTCAACGATTGCATCACCAGCACTGACCCCTGATTAGGAGAGCAGTGTCCAGACAGTGGCCTGAATAAAAATGCATTTTCTTTACATGACCTGCAGCCTAATAACCCATTAGTAAGAGCTCAGTCACTCTAGAAGTGTTCATGTGTGAGACGAATCCAAATGAAATTTCGGTCTAATCGGAGGAGGTGGGTAACCCTTTTAATAGGAATAATAGCGGTGAATAACATTTCGAGCAAGATCGTGCGTATTAGTAGATCTAGTGCACTTTATTATATTCTTAAGCACTACACTTGATAATTTCTTTAATCTAGTCAAATGCATTATTATAAGGTTACAATAAAACCGTCCGAGTAGTATGATTGGACGAGAGCCATTCCACGAGTGGTGATACAGAGCTCTGGGATGTTTAACTATATGAATCACTCTAGATCACTGGTGTGCTACAATCATTACTGTGATTACACTTACAGAACTGTCTGACTGACAGCCGCAGCATGGGTAAGTCAGTACCGTAATCAGTACTGGATAGAGGAGAGCAGCTGCCTGCCAAAACCCACATTCAGAACCAATCGCAGAAGCACTTTCAGCAAGAAAACAAGGTGTGTTTTTGCAATTATTATCAGCTCATCTGTGATATCTCATGCTGCACCCTCGTGCCTACAACTGCATCACAGCCGTGCTGATATTCAGTACAACAGAATGACCTTGAGAGTAACATTGCTTTGACTGATTCTATATTCATATTTGTAAAATATTTAAGCTTATGCTTTTGCTATATTTTGCTAATTTCAAGGATTGCTTTTTTATTAAAAACATACAACTAGCTTGTCAAAAAAATAAAGCTTAAAAGTAGAAGAAAATATGTCTAGAAATAGATTTTATAACCCTATATTTGATTAAATGTAATCTTATAATAAGAAATAGTATATACATTTGGCTACATTTATGGGCTAAGATGTCTTCCTAGTGCTTTAAACCCCATTATTTGATTATTATTACTATATCTTTAAAATGATGTGGACCGTTCCTCATATAACCACCCGCCCACACACACACACACACACACACACACACACACACAGGTCATCTTATAACTGTGCTGAACTGGTAAAGGAATGAAGCAAACGTTCAAGTAAGCGGCGAGGAGAATGAGAGCACAACAAAGTGCAGACTCATTTTCTCATCTGTGAACTAACTGTTATTGAACAATGCATGGACAAGCTAAACACTGGGTCGGAATAAGAACAGGCCAGCTGAGTAAATAAACACACACACACACACACACACACACACACACATGCCTGAAATGCTTGTTCTTATTTTCATTATGTGTTACACCCAATGTGCCACGGCATAAAAAACAATTTAAATGTAATATCCATTTTCCAATATACATTTCTGTGCAACAACACAAGCAGTCCTTCTTTAAATCACAAGCATTCACCAGGAGAAGATTATGAGAGGGTGGCAAAATAGAAAAATGAGTGAATTACATTTTGTCGGTTCCCTGCAGGGAGTGCAGACGGTATTTCTTCAAAAATAACACACAGGAAGGACAAGGCTATATTGCACCTATCTGTCACAAGGAAAGGTTTTGTGGATTAAGTTGTTGGATGTGAAATAAATAAGGTTTGAGACAAATACAGTGTGAGGGTGCTAATATTTTGAAAAGAGAGACGATCAAACAAAAATAGTACGAGATGCACACTCTTGGAGTTCTAATTTATGCTTGGCATTTGAGAGCAGAAATATGAATTTCAAGAGAATAGGTCGATTTTATCTTTCGTATTCTAATAATAAAGTTTTATTTGATGTATCAAGTGCTGTGAAAAAGTATTTGCCCCTTCCTGTTTCAGTTCAGCTAAAATGTGGCTGAACTGAAACAATTCTGCAAAGAAGAGCGGGCCAAAATTCCTCCACGGCGAGTGAAAGACTCTTTGCCAGGTATCGCAAACGCTTTAGTGCAGTTGTGGCAGTTATTAGTTTTAGGGGCAATTACTTTTTCACATAGTGGCCAGGCAGGTTTGTAGAGCTTTTTTCCCCATAAGGAATGAGATCATCATTTAAAAACTCACTCACTCGCTCATCGTCATCTTTACCACTTTATCCTGTATTCAGGGTCGCGGTGGGCCGGAGCCTATCCTAGGAGATTCATCGCAGGGCACACACACTCACACACACACACACACACACACACACACACACACACACTACGGGCAATCTGGGAATACCAGATTACCTAATCTGCTTTGGACTATGCACATTTTCAAAAGATGATATGGTACCTTGGAAAACATGAACTAGATAAATTAGCAAATCTATATGTCTTATGTACTTTATACATGTTTATGATATATTTTGAAAAGCATTCATAACTGCATACTACATCGACCTGTCTACTTGTGTTTACTAGCAGCTTCATTTGGACAGGAGAGTCCTTCTAACTCTATATTACTTAACATCGTACATACTCATAGATCTGGAGGATATCTCACAGGTGTAGTGCTCTTCCTTTACATCCACTAGATTATTTCCATGGTTTAAAATGACACGCCTAAGGGATACGCAAGGCCCAAGTTTGGGCTTCTGGTGGTGAAACTGCCGAGCTGAGGAGGAGAAATACGTCTCTCTGACTTTCAAAGATGTGATCGCACACCTTGAAGGACTCCTGTCTACACGGCAATGAATCACGAATGCATTACATCCCTAAAGTCAGCCTACCTTGAGAAAGCAGCCAGACGGACGGACTGGCATCACTAAGCCGAGTCATGATGATAAGACGCGGGGCACATGTGCAACATCAATCCTTTCAAGCAAGGTAATAAACAAACAAATAAATAAATAAATATTAAAAGAGAAGAAAAGATGAATGGTGTGACCGGGCATTTCATTTAGGACTGAAATGAAGCTTGACCTCATTTTGGCCCGGCGCTAAATTCAACACATCAGTCTTCATCCGAAAGGCGGTAAGCAACCCGATTAAAAGCCACTGAAGCAGAAAGCAGACGCCGGTGGATTTGTATGATGGATATTTCTGTGCTCTGTGCTACATGCTGGAATCCAGGTCTACGTAGTTTGGCGTCGGTGTTGAAAAGGTCAGTATTTTTTTTTTTAAATGTCTCAAACACTTGAACAGTAGCAGTTTTTGTTTGTTTTTTTTACATTTATACGGACTGCTTATTAGCTTAAAATTAAATGAAATCAGGGCGAAAGTTAGATACGTTGCCTCTAAGTGTTAAGCGTGATTGGACTCTGTTGCTAGGCAACTGGGAAGCATGGACACTGAACATAAGCTACCTAATGAAGCTGATGATTTCACTAGATAGTACATACAGAGCCGTTAAATATTTCATATCAACAATGGAAATACAGAGAAAGAATATAAATTTAAAAAATGATAGGAATATAAACAATTCATGTAAATGATCAAAAAGAGACTCTATACTGATTAAATTATACTGTATTTACACTTAGCATCAACTGCTAATTAAATGATAATGGGTTGAGCGTTACACACGCAGAGAAGTTTAGCTTTATGTCACATCATGTGAATTTGAAGTTAGAAAGTTTTCTCAGTACACCAGAGTCATGATTGGACTGCTTGTCCGATTCACATCTGCAACACTGGCCTCCCAGGAACTCCTTTAAAGTCGCAATCATATGGAAATGGCTTGGAGTGAGGTCAGGACTGTACAGGGGGATGTGGGTCCCAGATGAGTGTTGGTGAATGGTTGTGTGTACAGTTCCCACATACAGATACGTCTCGTCTACAAGTTGGCACTGTTGATTTTCAAGGATCAAACGCTCCACTCATTAAATGTTCACGTGAACGACTGCAGTGAGCACCGAGCCACCTCGGCCGGGATCGTCATTCCCAGAAGTACGGCCTCCTTTAAAACGTTCACACCGTTCAAATGTTTTACTGCGGCTAAGAATCTCATCACTGCGCTGTGTTTGAAGTCTTCTGTAAGCATCAATCACTTCATTCATTCATAAATCCTGGTTTCACTAGAAAATTAATCAACACCCACCTACTGATTAATCAGAATCCAGATCAGGGATCATCATCTACAGGAGTGAGAACCCACTGTCCTTAAATTATTATTATTATTATTATTATTATTATTATTATTATTTTATTTATTTTAAAGCCTTTTATCCCAAACTATCTCCAGTTTAAAGACATTGCTTTATTTCCATAGTCCTGGTACACAGAAACACTAAAAAGAATGTAAAACATTAGAATGTAAAACACATATATACACACACATAGGCACTGTGTAGAGTGTCACTTTAAATACAACTCGCAAATAAAAAATATATATGAGTATATTACTTTTAGTAAATAAACCAACAGAGACTAAAATCTCATTTAGAATCGTATAAACTGTAACACAACCAGTATAAAATTTAATAAAAAATAAAGAAGAAATGTGTTTCTAAACATAATGTGATTTATTTAATATACAGGATGGAGATACACACTTATGGAAGTTATGAGGGTTTTTTTTCTTCTGTATCTTTTACCACTATGCTCCAAACTTTTTTGCAGCTTTTCACTGGAAAAATATAAATAAATAAATGTAGAGTTTCGCCAAAACCAAAACCTGTGCTTTTCCCCTCCATCATTTCCCGTTCTTGACTTTTCACTGCTGCCCTCAATCTCCAAGGAGATGAAGTTTTTTACTGCATGAAGAAGCCTCCTGGGTTCAGGAGTGTGCGCTTTCTCTACAACACACTTGAGAAGCACACACGCCTTCTCTCTTAGTCAAATTAATACTGTTAAAACATTTTTTTTAACGGGGAGCGAGTTGATATAAAATTGAAGATGCACTTAACAAAATATAAAATAAATGTTTATAATGTTCTTCTTAATTCAAATTTACATTCAGGTTAAAGAGATTTTTTTTCTATGCAGTTATCTCTGTAACAAACAAGATAAGACAAGACAATAATATTTAATTTATAAATAAAAAATAATTAAATACGGTGGTGTAGTGGTTAGCACTGTTGTCGCCTTGCACCTCCAGGGTCCGGGTTTGATTCCCGGCCAGGTTCGATTCCCATCTCTGTGTGCATGGAGTTTGAATGTTCTCCCCGTGCTTGTGGGTGGGTTTCCTCTGGGTACTCCGGTTTCCTCCCACAGTCCAAAGATATGCAGGTTAGGCTAATTGGCATTCCCAAGTTGCCCATAGTGTGTATATGTGTGTACCCTGCCTTGTGCCCTAAGTCTCCTAGAATAGGCTCCAGGTCCCCGCGACCCTGAATACAGGATAACGCGGTATAGAAGATGAGTGAGTGAGTAAAACATTTGTGGTGTATATAATCAAAAAGGCTGGTTTCTAAAGTTCTGTATTTTGTCTCCTCTGTGTTTAAGGTCATTTGTACATTATTTAACAAAAACCATCTTCAAAGGTAAAAATATTTTGAATATAGTCAGATGTTTGTAGTGAGATTACAATAAACCTAATATTATTTAACCTATTTCTAGACATCTTTTCTTTTTAATTATCAAGATTTTTATTTCTAGAAGCCAAATAATCAACAAATGGAATAACATTTAAAGCCTGAAATGAGTAAAAGTACTTAAAAACTGTTGGAATAATCTGATTATAATATTATCCTAATGAAGACATATTCCTTTATTTTATAGTCTTTTTTTTCTTATGTTGCTAAGATATACTTGGTATAGTTGGTACAAGTACACAGTGTATTAAATAGTGAGTGAGTGGATGCTAAGTGATTTCAGACACAGCAGTTTCAGTGTGGTTCCTTAGATCTAATTATGTGCTTTGAATTTAAATTAAAATTGTAATTCATTTTGCATCCAGCAGAGGGCGTTACAAAACATCACAAACTGCTCCTTTAATATGAACAGCCGAAGGCCTTTCAATAATGGAAACGTAAATGAACTAGAAAAATGCACTTTACTATAATTATCCTCTGGAATACACACACAGTTTTGTGAATCTTACATAATTTAAAATGTATAACAATCCAGTGGCGTAAAAATGTGTTTTATCTGAAAACAAGCTGATGAATATTTAAAAAGATAAAATGTTGGGTTTTCCACAAACATCAACAATATTTATTTTACACACATACACACACACACACACACACACACACAAATAGCATACTGTACATTACCAATAGCGTGAGCACATATACTTGCCAACAGCTGAATTATTTTTTAATGATTAAACATTTTAAACCCTAAAAAAAAAGGATTAAAAAGGATTGTGTTGTGTTATTGAGACCAATATTCTTTTTTCAGCATTTAGAAACACAATATACAGAGATAAGCAGCATAGATTTCAAAACTTTACAAGGTCAACATTTAAAACTCCAGTTATTTCATTTTTGTGTATATATATATATATATATATTCTGAAATTCAGCCTATTTACAAAGTTTATGCTGGGGTTTAATAATTTATGAACGTTTCCATAACACTAAAAGAGTGTAAAGCGTGTAATCCAGTAATCCATTTTAACGCGTTTATAAATAAAAAGCACACACTGCATTTCCATTAGTGAGGTACAGTACAATGTTGAAAATTATTACAGTGATATATGAAAGGTGACTGTAGCAATAAAACAAGTGACAGTGTAATACCCAGCATGCTGGTGGCTTTAAACAGGAATTCTTTGCAGGAATAATATTCAGAAAATTCAGTCACAGTTTCAAGACTAAATATCTGCTAGCTATCGCATCTGAAAATGGCAAAAACCAGAATTATGGTACTTGAGAATGGTGTTAGTGCTTCACTGCTGCTCTTTGCTTTAAAATTCTTTTTATAATAATTAAAAAAAAATTATATTAAAATGAAACAAAATCTGTCTGTGTGAATTATAATGAGACGTTTATGTAGCATTTATGGACGGAGTCTCCAGTGTTCTGTATCTAACTGTAAACTGTTACTAAATAGGGTAAAATATGATGCGGTGTAAGATTAATAAAACAAGGGGAAAAAATCAACTTCAGGATGGTTACTCTGCTTCATCACACACTCCTGTTGTTGATTAATTTCCTATACCATACCTTAAAAGGCATAATAAAAATATGTTACTAGATTTGGTCTAATGTAAGCACATAACTGCAGCTTTTTCTACTGTACACATGTACTGTATTACCGAACACCTCAAAGGAAAAGTAAAACATGAACCCGAGGTCAGCTTTTGTTCTCTGGAGCATTCTTCTCCTGGACTTGTCCTGTAGCAGAATTGCGAGATCGATTTTTATTCCCGATTAAGCAAGTAAACAAAACCAGCTGGCTCGCTGTCAGCCTTTTCCTCATCAACTTATTGATTTTTTTTTTTCTTCAGGACGTGAGAAACATGAAACATGGACACGTCTTTTTCAGTTATGCTCTCTGTAATCACTCTGTGACACTAAAATTGCGTCTGGGTAAAGGCTCATGTGACTTCCAGAGCTTGAAACGAGTCACGTGCAGGAACGCTTGAATACCTAGAACTCCATTAATCTTCTCGTATATTTATTTCAAAGAATGTGCACATGCAGGGCTTATCAAAGGACAAAAACTAACAAGTGATATATATATATATATGTGAAGGTAATGAGTTTATGTCTGTGCTTTTCTTATAGTGTATAACGCACACAATGAAGTATCAGATGCTTCATAGTGGAAAAAGAAAGAAAAATAAAGGAATAAAGGGGTAAAAAATAAACCTTAATTTTAATCTCCAGAGAGCTGTACTCAGCTATTATGTAGCTTGTAATTACTCTACACTGTCTCTCATTATTAGCACCTGATAACTATGAACCTAATCAGTGTCTTCAAACAGAAGGAAGAATTAAACCTAACACATCACGTCTTCACATCAGGATCGAACAAGGATTTATAGACAATGTAGAAAATGTCATACTATCATATGAGGATGTTAAAAAAAGTCATCAATTTATACATTAAAAAAAAGAGAGAAGCAACCTTAGCATACTGTATGAATAAGATTTTTTTTAATCTGTATGTAACTTTAAATAAGGACAGTGACCTTAAATAGAAGAGCCAAATTAAAATGTTAAAAGATACACATTGGTGTATTCAAAATAAATAAATAAATCATGCAAAATATGTCTATGGGATTAAAATTGGGGCTCGCTGTGGCTTCAACACACTCTAACACTGAGACAATTTGGTACAAAAAGGCAAAAAAAGGCAATGATTACTTACAAATAATCTATGGTGTGGTATCTTCTACTGTACATGGAGACCTGTGATAACCAACAAAGTGCTACATGTAATTTACACCGATCAGCCACAACATTACAAGGCAAAACATTAAACCCTTTATTGTGCAGGTTCTCCTTGTGCCACCGGGGCAGCTCTGCCTCCACAAGACCTCTGGGGGTGTGCTGTGGTGGCTGGCACCAGGATGTTAGTAGCATACAGTATCCTCCATCTGATTGAGATCTGGGGGATTCGGAGAGAACAACCTTGAACTCCTTGCCTGCTAAGCTGTAAAGCACTGAGTGTTCTGATACCATTCTTCCATGGCCGTGCAACTGTGCTACATTGGCTTTTCTGTGAGATCGGACTGGACCTCTGGTACCCACAGGCACAGATAAGGCTTGGGTGCCCATGATCCTGCCATCAAATTACTTGTATATAATTAACAATCAGTGTAAGTTAATGTTGTGGTGGATAGGTGTGTATATACATAAACTACATTAAATGCTTTGTCAACAACTGGAGTCACAAATAAAGCAGAAGACACGAATGACTGTAGACAGGCTTATAGAAACATTACAGTTAAGAAAAGTTGTGGCCTGACAATAAAAATGCTGTTTTTGAGGCAAAACCAAGAAATGCAGAGGAATTGTGGCATGTAGTACAAAGTACAGATGTGAAGCAGTTCTCAGAAAGCATGGTTATACAACTAAATATTAGTTCAGAGATGCACAAGAAAGATTAAACTTCAAGCATTTTTGTTTAAACGGTAA
>JAOVVA010000029.1:2164326-2183463 GCA_028565275.1 Leiocassis micropogon | reverse complement strand
TGGATTCTGTTTATAATTATGGCTTTCCAGCTAGTACTACAACAGTGACATAAGGTGGCTTATGTTTTTTTTTTTTTGTATTTACTTATATATTCATATATACTTTAAACTTTTAATATAGTGTTCAATTTTTTGTTCAATAAAAATGTATTCTTGAGTCAACCACCATCATTTTGTGGCTTTTGTAAAGTATCAGTTCAGGCAACGGTACTGTTTTAAAAGTATTGATTTGGCACCGGTATCGAAAAAAAAACAAACGAGATCCAACCATAATCATCGCTGTGGTACAACGTGCTATAAATAGCATTTTTACACTTCAACTTCGCCATTACACATACATCATCTTATTTAACTAGACTTCTGAAAGTGTATAAAAAAACATGTCTAATGTGAATTATTCTACTAGTTATGTTCTTTCTTTCGACAAATTTTTGTTATTAAGATCACAAAATATAACAGTAAAAAAACAACAACTATGCATTCTCTCACTCACCATCTAATGTGTGTTTATATAATCTTTGTGTAATGAATCTGATAAATATCGTGAGTGCTGTTTATAATATCGGGTATCGCGATACACTTAGTATCGGTATTACTATAGCGATTTCATCGACAACAAACATCAGCGTTGACGCTTTTCACTCGCTAATGTTAGCATAACCCCGCTTTAAAACAAAATATATATATTAAAAAAAAAGATTTGTTTTGTAATTTCGTGGACATTTTTATTTTAATGTAAAATTCATAATAAACTTACAAATATATCAATAAAACTTTAATACACGGAATGGCTAATAGATTAGCAGGCTAGCTAAAGAGTAAGTGCGTAATTGTGACGTGCTGATACTTATCAAAGCAACTTATAAAAGCAACTTGCAAGATATTCATTTATTTATTAACTAATCTTGAACTCTATTAAGAATAAAGTATGTAAACAGACACTGCTAGCATGAACTAATATGAGATAAAAGCTAATGCTAAAACTTAATCAGCGGTCGCTAAAGAAACCGTTACTATGGTTACAAAACGGCTCGCTAATTGTACATCTGTTCAAGCTCGATTTTAAAACCTTTCCACGACTTGTTTATTTATTATTTAGTGTTATTTTTAATCCAAATTGAAGTTAGGCAGTTAGCGAACTGGGCTAGCTGTAAGGCTAACCTTCCTCCGAGTCTCTGCCTCTGAAACTCCGGTCATCGTCCTCGTCCACGCTGTCCAGCTCCTCTTCGTCGTTGTAATAATCCACCATTGGAGAGAGCAGAGTCGACGCCATTCGCTTCTTCTAAAACATCTACAGAAACATTAAATTAAACTCGCTCATCGAGAAATAATTTTATCTTCTTCTTGTTGTTGCTGTCTCTCATTCAAAACAGCGTGATTTTTTTTTTTTCTCCTACCCGTAATCAGGAAGCAAGTCGTCCTCCTGCATTCTGATTGGGCAATCTCATTCTAGGCGGATATTCAGCCAATCAGAAAGCAGGAGGCGATGGCGTATTCACCAGTCTTACTAGAGGAGGCGGGGTTTGTAGCGGGGAAATATACGACCAACCAGTTTCCGGACCAGGAAGTCGCCATTTTGAACAAAGCATGATGGGAAATGTATTATTATTATTAAATCTAGTGCGAAGATCAATGAAAACTAAATACACTCACTCACTCACTCATCTTCTATATCACTTTATCCTGTATTCAGGGTCACGGGGACCTTGAGTCTATCCCAGGAGACTTAGGGCACGAGGCAGGGTACCCCCCGGACAGGGTGCCAATCCATCACCGGGCACACACACATACACTCACACACTCCGGGCAATTTGGGAACGCTAATTAGCCTAATCTACATATCTTTGGGGAAACCAAGGAGGAAACCAGAGTACTCAGAGGAAACCCACCAAGCATGGGGAGAACATGCAAACTCCATGCACACAGAGACGGGAATCGAACCCGGACCCTGAAGGTGCAAGGCAACAGTGTTAACCACCACACTACGTACTAAATTCCTAAATTCTGTTCGTGACCCGATTTGGTCGTACACCGATTCAGTTTTTTCCCTTAGGAATCCATGTAAATAGAATTGATCTATTCCCCATCTCTATGAACTAGGCCTATATTTAACTTTTGATTTATTTTGTTTATATCATAAAATATAAACAAAGTAGGAAAAAGCCTTAATTATACACAAATAATACAGCACTAAATATAAAAGAAACTGGACAGGAGAGAGCAAACTTAATTTTTACATGTACATGTATCAGTCATGTACCTGAGGTTAGTGTTTGGAAGGAGAGTCCCCTTCATTAATAACACTGGGTAATACTCCTTCAGCAGTAGCCGATTTCACAAAAAATCTATCCAGAGAGATTTTCTTTGCTGCACAATTGGGCAACTTCGTTGCATAAAAAAAGACACCATGTTATCGTTAATAAGGTGTAGCACTCTGTTCACCACAGTTTTGTTCGAATGATACTTGGGTTCAGGTTTGGACGTGACTCCACTTTGGACAAAATTCTTTTATCATGTGCTTGATATATATACAATATATTAAATGGCTTATATACAATTCCTTTAAAGAATACATATACTGTATTGCTTGTTTTTACATGTAAAATTGTCTTTTATGTCAAACTGTTTGTGATGACAGGTGGCACGGTGGCATAGTGGTTAGTACTATCATCTTGCACCTCCAGGGTCAGGGTTCGGTCCCCACCTTGGGTCTGTATGTATGGAGTATGAGTGTGGCCCTTTCGGAATGGTCAAAATATTTTGCTGCATGAAACAAAGAAAACAACTAAGGAGATTTGAAATTACAGGAACTAAGTTAATTGACATTATCAATGACATTATCAAAAACTGGAAGGATAGTGATGAACCGTCAACTTTGTGAAAGAAATGTGGTCAGAAAAAAGCATGAGTTAAGAACAGTAAGCACTTAAAAAAATAATAAAAACCAGAGCTATGTTTAATAGTGAAAGTAAGAGCATTTCCTCACACACACAAACACAACCTGTAATGAGCAAACTTTTATGTCAAACTGTTTGTGGTTTGTTTGGACTAAACAGCTGTGTGTTCTTAAGAAAAGCACTTGTTAGTGAGACTCATCAGAAATAAAGGCTTCAGTTTGCTATAGAGCATAAAGACTGGACTTTGGAGCAATGGACAACGGACGTGTGGTCTGATGAGTCCAGATTGAGCCTATTCCAGAAGGTAAAAAGGGAAGCACATGAAGCAATGCACCCATCATAGATAGTGGCCACTGTACAGATGCAAAGGAGAGATGCAAAGGATTTATTGTATAGATAGACAGATAAAAATTAACATCTCTACACACATCTATTTAAATGAACTATTTATACACACCTGTTCTCTGAGTGACTGTAAAAGAGTCAGGGCAGTGGTATAAATTATAGTAATAATGAATGCTGTCATAAGTGTAATAAATGGTGCGAAAAAAGCTGTCATGGAATAACAGATGTGCAGCAAGGTAGGTATGATCATCAGAAATGTTATTACGATGAGTAATAGCAGCAGTGCAGGAAACAGATGTGCTAAAATGCTGCAGATGTCCAGTCTATAATTAACTGTAGCTCTACAATAATGTACAGTTATCTCCCGGTACAGTGAGGTAGTGTTGTCTTGGGTGCTGCAGGTGCTCTTCTTTGGATAGCTGTAGGGCTCACTGCACACACAAAGCAGTTTACACGCATGTCTCAAATACTGAACTTCAGTTTAATACAACAATTCAGAAGTACCTCTCATGCTCCTCCTCAAGCTCCTGGTTCCACAATTAGTACTTTCTGAGATATAAAAGGAAATAATGACTAATTGCATGGCACCTGAGAAGAGGATGGATTCCTTTTTGAGTCTAGATCCTCTCAAGATAGCACGTTTTCTCCATCTCGTCTAGCTTACTCATTAGGGAATCATGTATAAACAAATTATAAATTTAGATCTGGATTTCTGAAAAGAGGTATAATGTGCTAGTGGTTAGCTCTGTCACCTGGCACCGCCAGGGTTTGAATCTTACAGTACCTCTGGTCTGCATGTGCATGGAGCTTGTGTTCTCCCAGTGGTTGGTGGACTTCCTCCTGGTTTCCTTTCACAGTCTAAAGACTGGCTGTCTAGGGTGAGTGTTTTTTCTTAATTGCCTGTAATGTATAAATAGGTGTGTGTGTGGGTTGTAAGATGGATAGGTTCCTCAGCAGTGTAATATCCTCTGGTTTGAAGTCAAAGGTCATTGCAGCCAAAAATTATTTGGTCAGAGAATTGGAGAAAGCTTGTGAGAATGTCAAGTGTTTTTTACTTTATACAAATGAAAAGGAATTCAATCAGGGAGCACAGAGAGAACATGCAAACTCCATGCACACAGCCCCAAGAAATCAAACCTGGACCCCGGATCTCAAATATTAACACAATACTGTATGTGTTATCGCTTTCTTTAAAACCTCTTCATATTTTATTTTTATTCCTGGTTAAACAAATAAACAAACAAATAAAATGTAAATTTTAGGTATTAAAAAAAAAAACTCAATAGCTGATGACTAATATAGTTGCAAAGCAACAATGATCGGGCCCAAGCACCATCACCTCCTGGGCGCACCAGAAACATAGTGGGCACACTGGGCATGTGCATTTAATGTGACATGCATTATCCGTGCATGTGTGTATGAGCTATGCAGCAAAATCTCATGTGAAGGCCCTTGCGATGCGAAGGTCCCAGCCACTCAGCATCCTAAAGACAGGAGATTCCAACCTGTTTGATGATTTTCATGACTTCTTGGACAGGTTAAGACCCCCAAAAAGCCTGCTGGAAATGCTAGAAAAAATCCTTAGAAGAACAAGAGGCCCCTTTGCACACTATCGATGGCCCTAAATATGATGAGGTTTTGAAGAAAGCAATAGCACATGTGGTGTCAATATTTGAGATCTCTATATCTCAGAATGGCAGCAGAATGGTGTAGTGGTTAGCACTGTGACCTCACAGCTCCAGGGTTTAGGTTCAATTCCTGCCTTGGGTCTGTGTGCATGGAGTTTGCAGGTTCTCCCTGTGCTTATTTGGGTTTCTTCCCGGTACTCCGGTTTTCTCCCACAGTACAAACATATGCAGATTAATATAACTGAAGGAACATGTAAGTGTGTTTGTGTGTGTCCTGTGATGGATTGGCACCCCATCTAGGGTGTGCCCCACCTTGTGCCCTAAGTCTCCTGGGATAAAGCAGTGTAGAAGATGCGTGAATAAGTGAGTGTATGTCTCAAGATATGTTGTTCTGTTAAGTTACAGTGTGTGTGTGTGTACTGTATGTGTGTGGTTTGTATTTATTTGTTATTTCTTTGTTATAACCCTAGGAGGAACAGGAGGTTGTGTTTGCCAACAGTAATAAGTTTTATTTGTATAAAGTAAAGAACACTGGACACTCTCACAAAAACGGTGTTATACAGTAGTAATTTATCCATCCATCCATTCATTTGTGCCATTATTAAATACATTATGGTTGGTTATTCCAGCTATGACAGCTTTTATGATGCCATAGTGCTTGGGCCCTAAGAAAAAAAGCATCTGAGTATGATGGTATGAACCGATGCCAGCGCTCACATTCCATACATTTCAAGAAGGGGAGCAAAGAAGATACTTCTATACTTCTATAAGTGAAAAACATCAGGGACAGACTGATATTCTACAAAAGATACAGGGATTGGAATGTTGAGGATTGGGGAAAAGTTATTTTTCCTGATGAATCCCCTTTCTAATTGTTTGGGCGTCTGGAAAAAAGAAGAGACGAAAAGGTGAGCGCTACCATCAGTCCTGTGTCACGCCAACAGTAAAGCATCCTGAGACCATTCATGTGTGGTCAGTCAGGGGAGTGGGCTTATTCACAATTTTGCCTAAGAACACAGCCGTGAATAAAGAATGGTACAAAAACATCCTCAGAGGACAACGTCTCCCAATCATCCAAGAGCAGGCTGGTGACTAACAATGCCATTTTCAGGATGATAATTAAATGGCTCGGGGAACTAAATTTCCATGGCCAGACACTTGTGAACTTGTGTTCAATCCTCAAGAGGCAGGTGGACAAACAAAACCCCACAAATTCTGACTCAAACTTCAAGCATTAATTATACAAGAATGGGCTGCAAACAGTCAATATGTGGCCCAGAAGTTTGGTCGACAGTACGCCAGGGTGACTCTTTAAATAAACTTAATGTAATTTTCAATAAAAGTCTTTGACATGCTTCAGTATACCATAGTGAATTCTGACAACAACAAAAAAAGATCTAAAAACACTGAAGCAGCTCAAACTTTGTGAAAATTAGTCTGTATCATTCTCAAAAACTGTACGCTCACCGTAAAGTCATGTATTAGGCACCTTCGGGTTTTAGCCAGGAGGTGGCGCCCTCGCGCAAAGAATCCGCGTGTGCGTGCGCGTGTGTAGGATGCGAGCGCGCGCTCCAAGCCCGCTGTCACTCGGGTTACCTTCGCGCGCAGGTGCGATGAAAATTTGATGCGCGTGTCACTCGGAAGGCAGCGGCGGTTCAACGGCAGCGCGGCGACGCTGCGTCACGGCTTATTGTTACCAGGATTATACCAGTTGCGTCTGAGTGTGTGTGTGTGTGTGTGAGAGAGTAGTGTAATATAAGTGTAGTATAGTGTAGAGAGAGTGTGTGTGTGAGAATGCGCACGGTGGTGGAGGCGGCGGGCTCGGAGACCCGCGTCTGAACCCGGAGAAACCGCATCCATGGAGAAGTTTACGGTGCGCGCGAGGCAGAGTTTCGGGTTACCGCACAGCGGATTCCGCGTGATGCTGCGCGCGCGCGTCTTCGTGCGCGCGTGCGTGCGTGTCACCACCTCGGAGCTGGATTTGATGAACCTGTAGGTGATGGAGTTGCATTAAGCTCAACCACAAGCATTTATACTGGTAAGGTCTCTTAAGAGCCTATGTGTTGTTGTTGTTGTTGTTTTTTTTTTACACGTGTGCGTGTGTGCGTGTGTTTAAATCGTATAAACGTGCTGTTTTGTTTGTATCTCTGCGGCTTTACGGCTTTACTATCAGCGTCATGTTCGAGTGGATCGGGCTCGATTTATGTGGTCTGGACTCACATTCACGCTCCACAAGTAAACACTCGAGTAGTTTTACACTATCTATCTATCTATCTATCTATCTATCTAAGCAGCGTGGGTTCTTCACATTAAGTGTATAAATAAAGTGTGTGTGACATTTTACTACTGCTCTCATGTCATGTGCTTAAAAGAATTTTGTATTGTATTATAAATATTTTATTAGTTATAAATATAATATTTAATGCCTGAGGTGTTCATGTGAGACTGATAGATATTGGTTGATGAGGAGACGGACCTCAGATATCAGTTGATGAGTGGACGGACCACTTTGAGATAGATTGGACAGGTGGACAGATGGACAAAATGAACATGTAGACAATTCCACAGATGGACCTGCAGACAGCCAAAGGAGTGCCTAGACAAAAAAGAAGGACTGACAGACATGTACAGAGAGATAGATGAATATACTGTTAATGGATGGACAGACAAACAGAGAGATGGATTTATGGACAAACGAAAGGACAGATAGACAGACACCGAGACAGACAGACAGACAGACAGGTTGATCGAGAGACAAGCAGAAAGACTGATGGACGTGAAGACAAACAGACGTAGTCAGGCAGGATGGATGAATGTCCAAGCAAAGAACTGAAAAATGTACGCAAAGATACAGACATACAGATAGACAGAGGACAGACAAAAGGACTGACAAAAGTATGCACAGACAGACAAACAGACAGGGAGGTGGATCTTTTCTAGCTGTCTGTCTCATTCTCTCTCTGCTAAAGTGTAAAAGTTTGTACACCCTCATATATATATATATATATATATATATATATAAAATGACGTAATGGAGACGTCTCTCCAGTGTCGCAGGGAGCGAATGTGACCATTGTTGTAATATTAATCGTGTTACACAATAGATATTTTAGTTATTACAAATAGAGTTTGACTTTTTCAGTTATTTTTATTTGTTTGATTTTCACATTTTTTTATCCTAATATTTTATGTCTTTGTGTCTGTGTTTCTCCCATTCCTGAATGGAAATGTTGTCTCTAAATACAGAAACAGATATGTAGACTGTCTGTTTATTTCCCTGTCCAGCTCTGCAAAAGGTTGTACGTCTTGATTGTTGTATTTTCCCCCTTGTTTTGACTGATTGCCAGCAAACAATTTGTGTCGTTAAAGCCTGTTTGGATGTAAAAAGGAATAAAAAAACAAAGTAAACAGCATCAACTTATAGGTTACACTGTAAAGGCGGATGAGTTAAAATAAACAATTTAGAAAAAAGTTAATGTTTAAATGTGTTAATAAAGAGAACAACAGTGTGACGCAGATGGTGTAATACATATATAATGACAAAACATTACATGGAAATGCATGATTTCTCAATGTAGGTTGCAAAAAAATGGAAGTCCCTTTTTATTTGTCATTCAGGAAGCAGGGAAGAAGCACACTGTTATGTTTAAAAAACATATTATTATTATTATTTTATTTTTTTCATGTAGGCAACGTCAGTGCTCTTGCTCATGGAAGATCATCTAAGAATGAGTCACGTCTTGCAGAAATAGTGTCTTACATCCCACATTTTTCTACATTACCCAGCAGAACAGCAAGGAAACAACATCTCTGAATCCAATCACGCAGATCATGAGTAACACTTACGCTAAGATTTATTTTTTAATAAATCAGTGATTTATTTTTACATAAATCTAAAATATTTTCAGTATAAGTATCGTTTCTGGAGTGTTGTTGTTTTTTTAACAGCTAGCACATTAAGCGTTGCAGGATTCCTTTCAGGAGATTCTTTCTTTTTCTTTTCTTAAATATTTTTCTGATTATTTGTCTCATTATTTTTACACAATATTTGTTGTGTAAGTGTAACAGTGATTATTGGCACTGAAAACTCGTAAAGAGAAATAAAATGGTCAAATTGTCTATGTATAAATATCAGTAATGAAATAATATTATTTCAAGAAGTTTGTGTCTCACTTTTTGAGCGTGATTGAATACTTTTGAGTAAAATGTTTAAATTTTATTTTCCAGACAATCCCAAATGTAGATTTGATGTAGATTCTGGTGCTTCCTTTTTGACTTGGTTTGGCATTTTCTTGTAGGATGCATTTTATTGAATTTCTAGTCACTGGGTAGCACTTTTTAAAAACTTGCTTACAAGAATATCAGTTATGAATCTCGATTCTTGTGTGTGGCGATTCACATATCGGCACACTGACTCCAAAATCGATTTAAAAAAAAAAAAAAGTTTTTACATTCTGTAACGAATTTGTGCCAAGATTTATGCCATTACATTATTGAAGATCAACACGCTTGAAAAGCCTATCCCTAGTAAATATTGCCTATAGTTTCCTGTGCATTTAGAATCTCATTACTCATCGTCTATACCGCTTTATCCTGTATACAGAGTCGAGGGAGACTAAGGGCAAGAGGCGTACACGCTGGACAGGGTGCCAATCCATCTAAGGGCACACACACACATTCACACACTATGGGCAATTTGGGAACATTAATTAGCTTAATCTGCATGTCTTTGGACTGAGGGGAGGAAACCCACCAAGCAGGGTGAGAACATACAAACTCCATGCACACAGACCCCAAGGTGGGAATCGAAACCAGAACCTGGAGGGAGGTCCGAGGCGACAGTGCTAACCACTACACCACCCCATTTGATAATCTAAAGAGTGCACTCATTTTTGCACTTGTTTACTGTATAGAGAAATCTCGTTCTATCTAAATATCGCGATACTACACGGGGATACAATTTACGTTTACTATATGAATATTTCTTTGAGGAAAGCCTTTTTGGAGTTAAAAAGTGAGTTTATAATAAACATGAATGTTTCACTAAACATAAAGACTCGTGGAAGTGGTTGAAAAAAAAATCTCTCACAATAATAATAAAAAATAAAATAAAATAGGATAGTGGAAGACAAAAGGGAGATAATGCTAATAATAATCCCGCTCGCGCTAATGTGACACACGTCACACACACACAGTTAAACATGGCGACGCGGGCTGAGTGACGGATTTAATTGAAGAGCTTTACAAGCTTTGCGTGGACAGACAAGCGCTTTGGAGAACCCTGCGCTGTTAGGCAACACTTTTCGCGTGAGTTTGTCATTCGTTCGTGTTTGTTTGTGCCCATGTTGTGTTTGTTTTCGCGTTTATTTCTTTGCTGTTTGTGTTTGAGCGCGGCTTTATTTCCGTGTGACAGTAGTAAAACGGGTTGCCAGGTTTGCTCAAGCCCCTCTTATCTTGCGTGAGTTTTTAAACCTCTAAAATAATTAGGTTCTTCAATTATATAATAAATAAGATAATAATCTGACTACAGGCTGGCAACGTTGTTGTCAAAACGGCAAAATGTAGTTAAATTTTAAAAAATAAACAAATAAATAAATAAACAGCTCGGAACAGGTGTACAGGGTGAAACCTGGCAACCCTGTGAAGGTCTGAGTTCATGTGCAGGAAGCAGCAGGAGAGGAATGGACTTCCAATAAGTCCTAAAATAATCTTTATTACTGCACCTTATTCCTCATACAGGTTCATAATCGCCCTTGGAGACACAGGACATTCCAGAAGATTTCATATTCGTCAAAACCAGGTGAGATTTCCTAATGATAAACTTTTTTTTTTTTTTTTTGCTTGATACATTGCTCAGATCACTTTCTTTATTTCACTCTCATGTCTTTCATGGATTATATGATGATATATTTATCATTTGAGCTTGGAGAATATTTCAGGACTTTACACGCTTTGTTTGTTGTCTGTACAAGTTTTAAGCGGCTTTACCACTCAGCTTTCACTTCCTTATAGCTATAGGCGTGTGCAGCTTTTCTGCTTTTTTCTACTGCGACTACAGAACGCATTCGAAACCCTGATAACGACACTACAGTGTGGGGATTATTATTATTATTTTTTTAATATACCATAGATATAAATAGTTGATTTCTGGTGCTGATAAATTTCCGAGACAGCTATGCAGCTAAAATTTTTTATATTAATTCGTATGGTTTCTACAACAGTAACAGGCCGTTCATAGGATTGGATGATGCGCATAAAATTGTCAATAAAAAACAAACAAAAAAAACTGTAATTGTCATCATGGTGATGAGTTATTGAGTTTATTGAAGGAGCCTCCAGTGTCAGCACAGAGTTTTAACACTGTAACATTAACACACTTTTATCCAAGAAACAAAGTTTCATCGTGCCGACCTCGTTGCTGATCATTTTCCTGAAACCGTACCACACACATGGGGTGTTTTATTTATTCCTTGCATATCATCCACACCATCTAGAAACATTGCACCATGAAATATTTTGCATTGCAAATCTTTAAAATGTTTGTCAGGTTTTTTTTTTTTTTTTCGTGTAACGTTGCTTAACTACCTTAAGACACCTTATCGTTTCTGTAACGTGATAAGCATTATGAAAGAAATATATTATTTCTACCACCTTGCATTTTGGTTTTTTGTTCACGGACCAACTTTCTCATTCGACGAGCTGATTACCGAAGCTGTAAAAGAATGCGTGTAATGCGTCTTAAGATTTGTCAGAAAAGTTGAAGCTTATAAACAGGAATCAGATAAGGGAGGGAGTGAGTTTAGTCGAAACATGAAGCATGTGCGTGATATGGAGTGTGTGTTTGCGTCGTGCGGTGTGTGTGTTACAGTTTACGGCGCCGTTTCGAGTGAAATGCGACAGGCTGGATTGCAGGAAGAAGCCGTTAATATTGCGGATGTGAAGCAGCTATAACACCTTAAAGCAAAAGCCACAGGAACTTGCTATCAGACGTCTGTCTCT
The DNA here is from genome assembly GCA_028565275.1 of Leiocassis micropogon. Taxonomy (NCBI): domain Eukaryota; kingdom Metazoa; phylum Chordata; class Actinopteri; order Siluriformes; family Bagridae; genus Leiocassis; species Leiocassis micropogon. The sequence goes on along the minus strand of JAOVVA010000029.1, from coordinate 2,171,594 downwards.
CTCTCTCTCTCTCTCTCTCTCTACAAACACACATACACACAACCACACAAACACGCAGTCTGTCGTTTCCTTTCCACTGTCAGTTCCGTCATGTTTCCCACAACTGCGCACAAACACGAGTGATTTTTTTTTTCTCTCTTCGTTTTACGACTCCGTTTGTGAGATTTTTACGAGTTACCGTCACTCACGTGCTGAGACTTTGGCCGTTGTGCCATCTGGACGACCTCTGGAGCCGTTAAGCCGTTGTGTAATATGAATTATCAAGCTGGCACACACTGCGTTCGTCATTAGCTACCACACTGATAAAGACAGGGTTAAAGGAGAAGAAACAGAAGAAGAAAGATACGAAAGATTCTGTCCTTGATCACATATTTGATAAGCTTTTTTTCAATTATTATTTTTTTAAAATTCAGAGCTATAATATTACCTGAATCACTGCTGAGGTGTAAATTCCACATTTGTCTTTTATTCCGAAAAAAGTTTTGGAATTTATTTGTGAAGTCAAACTTCACACTGCTGGCACATGGCTCATATGAAAGCTTTAAACATTTCACAGTTTTTCATTAGATGTACTTTGATTTTTTTTTTATTTTTATTTTTTATTTTTTTAGAATTTGATTGGGGTAGGTGTATACAGTGTTGAATTCTTTTTTAGTTTTTTAGTAAAGCGGTAGTTGCCCTGTTTGTTTTTATCTCTGTAGCTGTTCTTGAACTTAAACCACACACACTCATTCGGGAATCTGCATGTCTTTGGACTGTGAGTGGAAACTGGAGAACCCAGAGGAAACTCCACACATACGCACAGAGGCATGAATCGAACCCTCGACCCTGGTGGTTTGAGGCCACAGTGCTAACCAATACGCCACCGCGTCGCCCCAAAAGAAACATTGCACATATAAATTTCTCACAAAATTTATTTGATTACATTCAAAAGTCTATACCAGAAATACAAAATTTAAGCCATGACATCGCGTCCTTCTCATACATCCAGGAAGTCCCACATTGTTAAACAGCCTGATGACTTATAGTACAGAACCCTGAAATGTCAGCAGCAGCAGCAGCAGCGAGAATGTTTTCTGTACCATTTCTCAAATGACGCCATTGGACTTGCAATCGAACTTGTTCAATCTTTTTCACAAACTGGAAGTAAATGATAATCCTGGCAACTTTTAAACCTCATCTAGAGACTCCTGCTTGCATTACACCAAGATGAAGTGTTCGGACGGCCCTCTTCTTGCTAGGGTTAGACCCAATGCACAATCAGATTGTTTTCTGTATTTTTGATACCAGGAAATAAGCTGGACCTAATCACATGGGGAAATTTCATGCATGTGCACGAAACATGTCTCACATGTTTAGAGCCTTAAGATGATGTGATGTTAGGATATCTGTGGTAAGGTAACGCTCTAATGAGCATAACTGGAATTTCATCTTAGCTGTGTTCTTAACATAACTAGGCAAAGAAAGTTTCACTACAGATTTTTTTGTATACAGATAGTCCCGACTTACGAACATTGGAGTTACAAATTTCGGCAGATACGAAAATACCGCAGTTCTGTGAACATATTGTAGATGCAAAGTAGCTCGTGTATTGTACAAAAAGTAGACACTGCAGTGCACCAGATGCTAATAGTTACTATTATATGTTGAATAATCCAAATTTTTGGATTCTCAACAACAACAAAAAAACCTCAACAAAACAGAGTACACAGTCCAATACGGTGGAAAACAGCTGTGAGACAAAATGGTGTCCGGGATTCCCCTCGTGATTTAAAGGCGCAGAGACCGCAATGTTATATTTGACATGTGCTAGATTAATTTCCTAAGGCATGGTTCAGGTTTTTGGTGTGTAGGGAAAGGGGAACAGAGATTTAGTCGAGTGGAATGGTATGCTTTAGATTGTATATTTGTGTCAAGACTCACTTTGTCGGATTTAAGAACAAATCTGACTAACGAACGTGCTTCTGGAATGGAACTCGTCTGTAAGTCGGGGGGCTACCTGTATTTCCTTTACATCGTTTCTTTTGTCTATGAATATAATATAATATAAATATAAATGAATTATCATGTGAAATGTTGACAAGCAGAATATTTTTGATTGAAAATTTCCGTTCAGTTTGGCAAAACAGGAAATTCAATGGAAATTAGGATAAGAAGAAAACTGCTCGCAACACTACTACTATCAGCATTTGAGGATGAAATTAATACTGAATGTATAGTGATGATGGTTTGTATTATCTTACCGCTAAGATTTACGAGATGAGTTCAGACCAAAAGAATTTAAATAACAGATCTTACCAAGAATAAGTAAGTTCCACTCATTCACTTTCCGGCTTTTTTTCCATCACCAGCAGCTAAACACAGAGTCGCGATATTCTACACACAGAAACCCAACGGTGATTAATCTTCTACTGCAGTGTGCGATTTTGCAACAATAAAGGAACTCATTTTTTTATAGCTGGTGTGAGCAGTCGATCAGTCACCAGCATACTGCTAAAAAACAAAGGAAAAGGAGGTTTAGCTTTAAGCCACGTCCCCTCACCCCAGTGGAGTGACGGCGGTCTGTCAGTTCGAGCTCCAACACAGAGAGATGACTTTCTTTCCTTTGGCTCTGTAACATTTTTTTTGTGTGTGTGTAGTTACACATAGCAGTAGGAATGAGAATCTCGGCTCGCTTCATGATTACGATTGAGGAGTTTTTGATTCCGTTCTGGAGAAAATGAGTGTTGTGGTTACGGCCAAAGGATATCGAGGCATGTAGGAGAAAACAGGAGCCGAACTCTGTCTCCTGGATGATGTCATTTCTCAGACTTCTATCCAATTCGGAAGAAAACATATAGCTCTGTGTGTGTGTGAAAGAGTGAGAGTGTGTGTTTGCATGTTACACACTGTGGGTCGATCAGCTGCTTTTGACAACTGGTTAAGCGGAGACTCGGCTCATGCACACACGCGCACACACACACTGCCAGAAGGCGTAATCAGCATACACACTCAAGCCTCCGTGTACAGCTTTATCTAATCTCAGTGCGCAATAAAGTTCTCATTTTCAAGGAAACAGATTCAACTACAGTAATTACACATGCGCATACACTCATACGCACACTAAGACAAACACACTTACACACACACAGAGTAAAACATGGGCGGTTTTATTTTTCAGTACGTTTCATATTAAGGCTAAAAATATGACAAATTTTTAAAGATACTTTTATCCTACATGGAAAAAAGGAACATCGATTGTAGCCTTACTGTTTTTCTTTCTGGTAATCGAGTCACCTCACGCTTACTGACGAACCTTTCCCATATCTATATTTTCTATCATTTTAAAATCGTTAATTAAAGAAGAAGAAAAACTGGCTTGACTTCGTAGGATTTGATCTTCACTAACACAAAAATTTTAGTGTGTCACTCAATAACTAAAAAAAAAACGTCATGGTGAATGTGTGCTTACATGTGCGCAGGTGTGTATAAACGTGCGTGTGTGTGCACGTGTGCCAGTGTGTGAAGAACCACAAGCGGGCCGGCTGGGGCCTGGCAGATTCCAAGCTCGTTATAATTAGAGTTACTGATTAGGCTTCAAGGACAGCTCCATCGGAACATGCTGCGTGGGTGTGTGTGTTTGTATATGGGTGTCTGTGTGTGTGTCTGTGTGTGTGTGTGTGTGTGTGTGTGTTTGTGTGTGTATGTGTGTGCGCCTACTCGTACCTGGCCAATCAGTGTATTGCATTTTCATTTCCAGTTTGTTGTCCCCCCCCTGATCCAGACTATCTGTGTAGACATTAGAGACTATTTTTAATAAATTTTAATAGAGATGAACTGGTCGATCGGTTGCATTTTCATGGCGTTTCATTATGAAAAATCTCACGTGTTTAAAGCTGGCGATCTGACTTTCTGAGCGAATAAGTCTCAAACCCACTCATTACACACCAGTCTCAAAACACCGCGAGTACTAATTAGTCAAAAATCGCACGCGTTAGAATCCCCGCGTGCTCGCAGCCGCTCAACCTGCACACTTGCTGTCAGGTTGAGTTTTGAGACTTCGTAGACGTTTGAGGCGGTAAAATGTTGCTGTTTTTTTATAATCCTTCAGGTGGCGCACTTTGAACTCTTCCCACATTTTAATCCTGTGTGGTAGGGGCGAATTATTATTTTCTGACTTAATAATTATAGCAGGTGACCGAGGCACGCGCTGCTCAGTAAAAATGTAGCTTTGTGTTTTATTTAATTTAAAGTTAAATGCTAAACTTTTGTATTTGAAGCTGAGTGAGAAAAGTAATGTTATAAGGAAAGAGCAACATTTAATCACTCAAATTTTTTTCAAAGGTTTCAAATTGTAACAAAATCAGGGGAAAATGTCTGGATATTTACAAAATAGTGATACCTATAGAATTGCAATTTTAATCTCATCGGTACGCAGGTATTGTGATAATATCGTAACGGGAGGTGACTGCTGATTTCCATCTCTAGTAGACAGTAGGGATCACCGATATGATATCACGATACCTAGGCACCAATTCTGTAATTATCATGATTTTATAAACATCCAGATTCATTGTATCTATCTATCTATTTATTTATTTATTTTTCTCCGTATTGTTACAATTCTAAACAAACTTAGCGAATAATTTGCTCCGACCGTGCAGGATGCTGTAATTTAAATGAGTCCACATCGCTGTCGACTTCTGCATCCTGATTGGTCGGAAGGTGTTGATTTATTTTCTACATCAGCAGCTCCGTCAATAATACAGCTGCTGTATAAACTGCGCTTGATGTCCCGTCCTTCTGTAAAAGTGTTTGTGTGTGTGTGTGTGTGTGTGTGTGTGTATGAGAGTGTACGTGATTTTAAGAAACGCGGGTCCCTGTTTGACAGCTGCGTTTCTTCTTCTTTTTTTTCTTTTTTTTTTTTAATTCTCATTTTCCATTTCGGGTTCCATCTTGTCACATTGAAAATACGATACGGCTACAGACGCTCTGCAAATCCAGACAGAGTTCTTCTCACGGGTCACTTTCATCCCACGTGACGTCTTCCATGATGACTCCGCCCACATTTACAAGCACAAGGGCTCTCAGAAAGGCTTCATGAGGATGAAATCAAATGCTCTGACCTTTTAGAGGCACTTGATCTCAGCCTGATTGGAGACCTCAAGGAGACTTTGGAGTACTTTGGTGACCTAAAACACCTTCCTGAGGTGCTTATTAAGGCTTGAGGATAAATCCTGGAATGTAAGCAGGTTTGTTATTTGTATTATCCGTCAGTGTGTGTTTCTACTGCAGATGATCCTGTATCTGTTCAGTTCCTCGTATATATAAACCTGAAGTAGGCTTGGACTAAACACGAAGGATGTTTATAGTAATTAATTTTTTTAATTAATTATTGAATTCAACCGCCATGTCCTCTAATAACCCTGGAAACACTGCAGTGTATGGATTCTGGCTCTGACAGTTCTTCATCCTCAACTACATCACTCCAGTACAGAACGTTTTTAACGTTTTATATATATATATATATATATAGTGTGTTAGAGCTGGGCGATATGTCCGATCAATTGAATCTAAAATGAATAAAAATTAATAAAACACTAGTGTTTTTTAATTTTTTATTTAGGCATTAACAATGTAATCAAACATGGACTGCCTATTTAGACTAAAAGTGCAAACGTACTTTCACAAACAAGTTTTCTTGTTATTTTAAAACAGTAATCAGTACAACAACATGCATACCTCTTTTTGGGACGAAAAAGTGCAAACTTTCACCAGTCTTTACAAGTTCTGGTTATTCTAGCACAATATGAGGAGTGGGTAAAGTGCAAGCTGCAGACCTAAATTACTTTTTATAAAATAAATTGTTGTAAAAATTGGGGGAAAAAGGAATTTTTGAAGTAAAACTATTTTGTAAACCACATGCAACTTACATGCTTAATAAAATCAAACAGGTGCCTGACAGCATTTTAGCAAGAAACACAAGCCTGTCCACTGCATCAGGCTTAAGATGTGCCCTGTCACATCGATAATATCGATTTTAATTTTTAAACATCGACATAAACTCAAATTAATCAATAATAATGATTAATCGCGCAGATCTAGTATGTGTTTGTGTGTGTATAATTGCCTCAACTCTAGCCAGTGTTTGCCCGTGTTTGGAATGATTGCGAAGCTAAATTCGAGACATAACGAGTTATTTCCTGTTGTTCGAACCCTATGTTACAAGTATTAAATTAAACAGAGTGATAATGCCACAACACTCAAGAGGTCTGAACTCTATTATTATAATCTTATGTGCATACTTATAAGCGTACAGTGTGTGCAATCAGTATTAAGTGTCCATATTCGGGGACGCCATATGCGTATAGATGTGTGTCTGCGTTCTGAGTGTCAGTGTTTCTCCTATTAGTCACGGTTACAGGGTTTGGAGTAAAAACGGCCCTGATTCGACCAGGTGAGGTGACGGACAAGGACAGCCTTTTCATCCAATCAGATACCGTTTTACAGCTTTCCAGAGTCACAGCTAGTGAGACTGAGAGGGAAAGCCAAGGCCCTGTGGAGATATTACCCTGTTGATATGTCTGTCCTTCTGTCTCGCTGTCAACTTTTCATTCAGACTAACGCTCCGCCCCTTTGTTTCTCTAATGGAAGGCTAACGGACGGGCAGACGGACAGGCAGACTGTCCGTCTCTCTGTCCGTCTCACAGAAGCAGAACATCGAGCAGTGAGGTGAAGTGCAGCAGAAGAGATCGAGTGTGTTTTAGACACAGTGATGCAGAGTGAGGATGCAGGAATCCTTTTCTTTCTTTCTTTCTCCCTCTTTCTTATTCTCTGTTTCTCCCTTTCTCTATTTCTCGTCTCTCATTTTCTTTCTGTCATGGTCTCTCTCTCTCTCTCTCTCTCTCTCTCGGTCTTCCTTTCTCACTTTCCGTCTCCCTCTTTTCTCAGTCTTCCTGTCTCCTTCTCTGTTCCTCTTTCTCTCTCTCAGTTTTCAGTCTCTCTCTCTCTCTCTCTCTTTCTCTCTATCTGTCTGTTTCTACCTTTCTCTATCTCTCCAGGAATCCTTTTTGGAACCCCTTTTCTTTCTTTCTTTCTGTCATTCTTTCTCTCTCTCTCTCCTTTCTTTCCTCATCCACATGTATTTTTTTTTTCTCTCCCCTGTCTTTTTCTTCTTCCTCACACACATTTTTGCATTCATTTCCATTCTCCCTGTCACTCCCTCACCCCCCCCCCCTTTTTTCTCAGAGGAGCGTGTGTGAGGTAATGATTGCTATTTTTAGCCCCCT
>JAOVVA010000029.1:2135619-2153349 GCA_028565275.1 Leiocassis micropogon | reverse complement strand
TAAAACTGTAGGGCGTCTAATGTCGTCTAATGTCCCGCTAATGTCAGGGTGCCCATGCCCGTTTTCTCCACCCAAAGATCCTGGAACTGGACCATGGAAGATGATCTGATGAATTGTGCTTTCTATGGTCGCATTTTAGAACGTGCCGGTAAAGATGATGCTCTCATGATGTCTCTGTGTTAGACTCTGTTATTTATAACGATGACACTGAAGTTAATTGAATTGACAGTTAATTGAAACCTTGGATGTTACTTTGACACATACCTAAACATTACGGAAACCAAACAAACAAACAAATACAGTGCATGTCAAAAAATGTTAATATTGTGAAAAAGTATGTAAAATAAATACATTTAAAATATATATTTTTTATGTATTTCAATACGTTTGAAACTCGTATGTTCTAGATTCATTGCACATGAATTGAAATATTTAAAGCAATTTTTGTTTTGCTTGTTTACATTTTATTAACGATTATAGCGTGTGTGTGTGTATGTGTGTGTGTATGTGTGTTTGCTAAACGGAACGCTACAGTGCAGCTCTGGTCTGCACGTTACATGCATGTTTTATTTAAGACACTCAACCAACAGGATAAGAAACGAGCTATATGGGGTGGACGTCACATGTGACACACACACACACACACACACACACACACTCTCTGATATGATATTGATCTACTTTTTAATAGACTCTTTTAATAGAACTTTTACGGCATCAGTCGACTTAAAAATCTCTCTTTCTACTTCCCTTTCGGTCACTCACTCGTTCTCTTCCCTTCTCTCTCTCTCCCTCTCCCTCTCTCTCTCTCTCTCTCACCCCCCCTCAAACCCCTCCACCTTCTTCACATCCCCAACCTGTTGGTGTGTCGTTGCATCATTCCCGTGTCTCCTCTCAAGTGTGTCATGTGACCTCTGTAATAAACCCCACTTTCCCCTCCCTCACTCCACCACACATTCTGTCCGTTGCTCCCTCGCTCCTGATTGGCCTCCGCTCTGTGCAGCTCAGCCAATGAGGTTCCAGCAAACCTCTTACATCATCCTAGTCAGCGTTTGAAGTGGGAGAAACGGCGGCAACCGGAGCACCGAGACGGAGGGAAATCCAACAGAGACCGATATGATGCAACACAGAGACACGGCTCCGTCTCGCCCTGTCTTTTAGCACGTCTCCCCGGCCAATCAGACGCCGCCGTCGCTAAACGACGGGGTTTAGTTTGTTAGAAGTGCTTGTTTTTTTTTGCTCGCTGTCTCTAGGAGAGAAGTCCACTAAAATTGCATTGTTGTTTATTGATGTTACTGAGCAGCTCTGATTAAAACCAGAATAGAGATAAGGACAGGGACAAAACAAAACATCACACGACGTATAATAAACAGATCTGTTTAAATAAGATCAGATCAGACGTGTGTTATTTCTGCAGAAATATTTATCTGGAAATATTCCTACTCAATATAATTGTGCTGTATATAATGTATAAAATATGTTTCGTCTGAGATAGTGTGTGTGTGTGTGCGCGCGTATGTGCGAGTATGTGCACGCACACGTACATGTGCATACTTTGTTTTTTGTCTTTGCCTGGTTAATCTGTCAATGACATGATGTACAGCTGTGTGTGTGTGTGTGTGTGTGTCATGGTGAGTAATACAAGCAGATGATGAAGGCTTGATTCACACCAAACATAAATATAAAATTTTTGGACGATTTACAGTCATGATCCTACACACACACACACACACACACACACACACGTGTATACAGTTGTGTGTATATGTGTGTGTGTATGTATATGTACAATTTATGTTTGTGGACATGTACTTTATGTGTGTGTGTGTGTGTGTGTGTGTGTGTGTTTGATTTCCACTTAAACCATTTTTTAAACGTTCAACGTTTTAAGATTGTAACTTTATATATATTATATTATATAATTGTCATTATATTCTTTTCAGAGATTTCATGAATATCCGTGATATCTTTATTAATTTGTTTAATTAAAATGTTTTCATTACAAATTGATAAAAAAAAAAGTCCTTTATCCTCAACATTGTAAAGTTTAAGCTTTTTTCCCCTTCAGTTTCAATGTGTGTGTGTTTTTTTTTTTTATATGGAAAATGTAAAATAGAATATATTATATCAAAAAGATATTACAGTACAGTCAAAATAGAAAAGCAATATGTTGCTGGGGAAAACACAAAAACTTACCATAAAAATTGTGTTGAGAATTCTGAAATTATATTTTTGTCCGTGCCTTACAAAGGCTTGGTGTTGATTAACCTACAGTAACAAAAGTACAAAAGTCTTGACTCCCTTCATTTCTTTACATTAAAATTTTATTAAATTAAATATTGTATATTTAATTAAAAGAACAGGAACGAATGTTTTACTGCGACAAGTTATTTGTTTTCCAAGTTTTAGGATAAAATCCCTTTTCTTGATTTTAAAGGAAATTCATGCTCAAGACAAAACTATATAATGAAGAGAAAAATCAGTTTATAAAAGAAATATACATGCATAGACTTATTGATGAAAATATATTTATTCTTTTAAATCTGTCCAAATTTAGCAAAAGTGGACCAACAACAGTGTATGTAAAAATATAACGTAAGACTAGAAGTATTAGTGTAGATGAAAATTATTATGGAGATCTGTTGCATAAAATGGCATAAAATACAGACTGAGAAACAGTAAGAATTGTTGTAGTTATTGCATTCCAACTGTTTAAAAAAAAAACATTTCTTGGAAGTAAAACAAGGTTTGTTTGCAGACAAAATGCGCATGGTTCCAGTAGCAGGGTCGATCAGACAAAACATTCACCTCTGTGAAGATTGATTGATTGATTGTTTGATTGATTTTTCTGTCATGGTGATATTATTTGAATGTCTCTGAATTACTCTGTTTATCCAAGAAGCTTCAAGATTACAGCAAATCACTGTTTGTTTTTGCATGCTTGTGTGTGTGTGTGTGTGTGTGTGTGTAGGCAGAGCAGGTAAATGCCGTGGCCGGCGGATGTGTGTGAGCAGCGGGTGGTCTCTAGACGTTCAGGCTAACCCACCATGCCCTCGTCCACGCGGAAAGGGGCGGTGAAGGACCCCGAGTTTGCCAACCTCTTCTTTAAAGATGACCCGGAGGAGGTGTTCTGTGACCTCCACGAGATCGGCCATGGGAGCTTCGGCGCGGTTTACTTCGTGAGTAATCTCCCAAAAGAAAACTTTTTTTTTTACGTTACTGAATATGAAGAATATCTTTACATCATTTCGATTTTTTTTTGAAGATTCTGAGATCGTGTAAATAATTTATTGTGATTTTTATATTTGGATTGTCACCATTAAATTTCTGTTATTACACACACTATAGTTGACCCTCTATACTCATTTACGAGTAATGGCTCCCTAAAAGCAGATGGTTCACCAACGACACAGTGTGTGTGCAGACAGCTGACAGTTTACACACTTACCTGCATATTTGATTCACGTCTGGAAGATTATCATCATGTTAGAAACAAAACGTCCCTGTCTGTCAGGTTTCTGAGTTGAGCCGTGAATTGTTGAGTTGATTTTCATTTGTTTTTCTGTTAAAAGTTTCAACTGTTATGATTAAAAAAAAAAAAAAATACATAAATTTTCCCCCCCAATTTGTCAGCAAGTTATCATGTTAGTGTATTCCCAGGCTGACGTGCTGCATCCGACACATTTCAAGCCACCGACCGCATCTTTTCGAACTTTTTGCTTACATACCATCAATGAGCAGCGTCTTACACTCTGTGTTGATGTAACCGCTGTCATGAGCTGCGTCTCAAAAACTTCAGCCTTTCGAGCCTTTCTATTCAGCAACATCACATGAGAGGGAGTGCTGTTGTGCTGAATATCAGAACAGATGTGATGAGATTGAGGCTGATGTTCAATACAACTGTACGACAACTGCTCGAGCGTGATATTGCTTTTATACAACAGTTCCACAAATTAAATTTCTTATTTAACAGTTCATGGTTTGTCTTTTTGTTTCCGACTCCCGGAACTGGTGACTGACAATTAGCGTAATTAACGATTATTAGAACCAAAGGCATAGTGCTTTTTTTTAAAAATTATTTTATTTAATTTATTCTTTTATGTACTTTTTTGAGGTGCTGCAATTCCATGCCCTTGTCATCTAAAATTTTGACCTAAAAAATTTGGGAAGTAAAATATTAATGACAAAGAACACCAAGCTAATGTTAATCACTTCAGAGTTAATCACAGAAAGTAAATTCTGAATTAATTAACACATTTATTAAAGTCACCCTGTTGTCATGCTGTGAGCTGAGGTTGGTTATTTGTACCTCGCACTGTGGTTTACACGACCGCAGTTACGTCTCAGCTCGCAAAATCTCTGCATCTCTGCTCCGCTCCAACAGGCCCACTGGTGAACAGTGTTAGGCTTTCAGCCGATACTGCGCAGTGCTCAAATGGTTCAAAAATTTTTATTAAAAAGGCTAATTAAAACATCCACTGTGCGAAAGTAGAATTTAACAGTACACTGGAGAATCTGAGGGAGCACGTTCGCCCTTTATTTGAGCGTCTGTAAAGAGGAGTGATGCATATACACTATAAATGTATAAAACTTTCAAAAGCGCATAAGGTCATACACTGATGTTGGATGAGGAGGCCTGGCCAGCGGTCGCCGCTCTAATTCGGATGTTACTCAAGTTCATATGCATGTGAAGGCAGGCGGGCGAATACTTTGTACTTTGTACTGTTTATTTGTACTTGTTTAGACGCCAGTCTTGCTAGAAAGAATACGTCAGACATGTTAAGGTACGATCCTGCAGCCAATCTGACGAATCTCTATCGATTGTTAAGCCTCTGTCTGTCCGAAACATACACAGTTGTGTATGATTTTTAATTAGTTTTAATGATGAGAATTGTCTAGCAATAAAAGTAATGAACCAGAAGTTTACCAGTCACTTTGGGTTTTGGAAGATCCTGCAAAAAAAATCCTTTTTTTTCCTTCTACATCCTTTTTTCAAAACAACTAACTTGTTTCTTCTGTGTACGTTTCTGTAGATTTCCCTGTTGACATAGATCGGTTCAAATTTGTTGCCACAACAGCTAAATATACATTACACACTAAACTAGACTAATGTAATTGGCAGTTTTTAACTGTGGAAGAAATGACTCGAGCTGAATCTTTTCCAGACGGTGGTTTGTGAGTCATTTATGAAATGTGTTTTTTTTCCCCCTGTTGTCTTTATTTTTATTTTTATTCCACAGGCCCGAAACTCCTACACCAGCGAGGTGGTGGCCATTAAGAAGATGTCTTATAATGGCAAACAGACCACAGAGGTGCGAACTAAAACAGCATTTTAAAGTTGGTTCAGTCAGTTCATGGAATGAGATAAAATTTATTTACAAAAAAAAAAAAAAAAGAAAAAATAGATTATACACATAAATAAATTAGATGACAGAAATGCTCCATGAATGTACAATGTCCATTGGTTAAAGAAACAGTGTAATGTTTGGAACAGGAATAAAAAAAAAGTTTTATCATACCTGTTTATATAATTTGCTTATATAATTTGTTCAGTAGTCGGCAAAAAGGTCAGCTCTAATGATCACTGGTAATTTAACCTGCTGTGTGTGTGTGTGTGTGTGTGTGTGTGTGTGTGTGTGTGTGTGTGTAGAAGTGGCAGGACATCATTAAGGAGGTCAAGTTTCTGGAACAGCTGAGACACCCAAACACCATCGAGTACAAAGGCTGCTACCTGAAAGAAAACACTGCCTGGGTTTGTATCGCTATATAAGCCCCTTATGACAGACGCCATTAGTCTACATAAACATCTATAAGCGCTTATTCCAATAAGCATCGCCTGTCATACAAATTGCAAATTCCGCTTTGGTAAAAAAAAATTTTGCCAAGTTGACATAACGTGTATGAAATGAAATAAATTTTTGAATTCAGTCATGAATGGCGATTCAAAATTGATTTAAAAAAACAAAACAAAAAAACTATTTTTATAAGTTAAAACTAACGTTATAAGGAACAGGCTAGATTAAATTACTCATTAAACTTTTTTCTTAAGGTTTGTTATTGTAACATAATTGGGGAAGAATGTAATATCGAATCGAGATAAAATTATGATACTTATAGAATCACAATATACTGTAGAATAGGATTGTGATAATATCGTATCGGGAGGCGACTGCTGATTCCCGTCCGTAATTGTTACTGTGGCTATGGCACATTGTTAGCATGTCACATACAGGTTTCCACTTATTCTAATGAATGTTTCTAAATGTTTATGCCAGTTGTCATGAAGTGTTTATGTAGGTGTCGTGCAGCCTTCTGAATGTGTTTGATTTATTATTTATTATTCATTGTAGAAAATTCTGAAAAATTAAAAAAATTAGAAAAATTGAAAAGCTAGTGTGTTGGGATTTTAATCATGTTATAAATAAACAGCTGTACTTTTATATAACTAATAACTTTGTACGATAAAAGTACGATTTGCCTATTTGACTTTTTTTCTTCTTATTTTAATTGCAGCTATCTGGTTTGATTTACGCATTAGACTTTTAAAGCTAAAGAAAACAATTCCATCATTAAATTTACCCCAAAGTTTGTCTCAAAGTTTCAGCAGTAACCAATACAGATAGATAAATAACTCAGACATGCATACTTTTGTGTATTAGTTAAAAATAGATTGTTTTAATGGTTTCTAACATGATATTGGTAAGTAGTCATTAGAATAAAAGTGCTTGCTATTATTTATAAAAGGCTTGATTAAACATTATTCTATTCTATAACTTGTATACTAATATTATCTTTTTCCTCTTTTAGCTGGTCATGGAGTACTGTTTAGGCTCAGCCTCTGATTTGTTAGAGGGTAAGCTCACTCTCTCTCCATCAGTCTGTCTCACTCACACACACACACACACACAGACACACAGACACACTAACCTCATTAAGGGTTTAGATTTACATATTGATGTGTTCCATAGAGTAGTGTGTTTTAGGGACAGACCTTTTTTTGTGTTCGCACGCAGTGTCCTAATTCTCATCCTTAAATTCCTCCCTGCTCTTCACGTTTAAGTGCACAATAATGTTTCTTACACACTCTCTCTCTTTCTGCAGCAGTTTTATGAGTTACAGTGTGCTAGATGAGGAAACAATGATAGCTGGGTACCAGGACACAAAATTTACAGCTTATGAAAACACTCACAAATACAGTACAAACTCACACACACATCATCATCAGTGGACATGATGCATTACATCATTGCCTATACATGCAGTAGGCTGTGGTTAAGAGCCCTGTTTGTTTGTGTATTGTTATACCAAAAATTCTGAAAAGAGCGAACACGAGGACCAGATTTTCCTAAATACAAGCCTAAGAGGATTAATTCTGCTTACAGTTGTAACATTTTAATCTGTTTTTTTTTCTTTGTGAAAAGCCCAGATCACAGTTCTCCATCAAAGTAAAAACATTCAAATCAAGCACCAACACTCACCATCAAACATTAGCATTCGCCATCAAACACCAAAAACACCATCAAACACCAAAGTGTATTATCGAACACTATAGCTCACCATCAAATGTCATCAAATGTTAACATTATTGTCAAAAACCCAACATTCAACATCAAACACCCAAAGTTAATCGTCAAATGTCATTAAACGCCAACATTTACCTTAGAACATCAACATTCTCCATTAAATATGAAACATTAACCTTAAAGTATCATCATTCACCATGCGACGCCATCATTCGCCATCAAATGTCATTAAACACCATCTTACACCACCAGACACCAAATTTCTCCATTGAACAGCACCATCATTCACCATCGAACAGTACCATTATCATTCGCCGGCGAACTGCACCATCATTTGCCATTGGCGCCATCGAACGTCATTAGACGCCAACTTTGTCCATCGAACGTCATTAGACGCCAACTTTCATCATCCATGGGTTTGATAATTCACTATCAAACCCAAACATTTACCATCAAACCCAACATTCATAATTGGACATCCTTCTTGTGCTGTCAGACATCATCGTTCACTATTAAACTCTAACATTCACCACCAGACACCAGCACTTCGTGCAAAACGCCAGCACTTGCTGTCAAACACCATCACACACTAATATTCTTTAGAAACACCAACAGTTACTGATTTAACACCATCACACTCAACATTCAAACAAATAGACCTCAAAATTCTCCAACAAATTCTCTCTTTCCTCTGTGTTTCATCGATGAACACAAATCTTTTTTTGTTTTTTTTGTTTAAGTACTTTGATCATATGCCAACATTTGGAATTGTTAGAGAAGTTGTTTAAATCATATGTAAATATTTGCTTTTTGTGGTAACACTGCCGTTCTTCTGCTTGTACAGTTCATAAGAAACCCCTGCAGGAGGTTGAAATCGCTGCCATCACCCATGGTGCCTTGCTGGGACTGGGTTACCTGCATTCCCATAACATGATCCACAGGTGAGTTCCCACCTTCCTTTGTTCGCTTATTCTCTGTGTGTGTGTCGGCGAGCATGTAACGGTGTGCTACCATTATTTCTTCCTTCTGCTTTTTCTTCTGTTTAATGTCGAACATTTTTGTGTCTTATTTTTACATCTGAATGAAGGAAGGTGGAAGTGAATGCGGAAGTGTATTGTTTTTTTTTTACTATACTTATTCCTCATTATTTCTCTTCTTCTTTTCTCTCTCTCTCTCTCTCTCTCTTTTTCACAGAGATGTTAAAGCAGGAAACATCCTATTAACTGAGCCCGGTCAGGTTAAACTGGCTGATTTTGGCTCCGCCTCCATGAGCTCTCCAGCCAACTCGTTTGTGGGGACGCCATACTGGTCAGTGTCTGTTCATCACATTTCTGACATGAATGTACTGTTTGACATGAGAAGACAGACAGAACAAGAGACCGAGACGGAAGGAGGCAGAAATGGAGACACAGAGAAGGAGAAAGTAAGAGGCGGATGGGGACAAATAAAGGGAAAGTCAAACTGAGATGCGAAGAAATGCAATGAGAAGGGGACACGGTCAAATGGATGGAGAAGAGAGAAGATGAGAGAAAAAGTTATAAGGACAAATGGAGACACAGGGATGAGAGACGGTCAAGGAGAAGCAGAGAGAGATTGTGATGGAGAGATTCTAATGGACAGACAGATGAAGGAAAGAGAGAGAGATGGGTTAGGGACAAATAGACAGAGAGAGAGAGACGTAGAAATGTATTGAGTCAAAGAGAAGGACTCAGAGTCACAGACTGTCACAGACTGAGACTGACGGAGGGAAGGGACAGTGAAGGGTAGAGTGAGCGAGAAAGAGAGCAGACGGAAAGAATGGGAGAAGGACAAATGCAGAGACAGAGAGACCGAGACGGAGCGATGGAGAATTAGAGGCACATGAAATAAAAACAGATTAGCCTCCGTTTCAACAAGGTCACATGACACTGGAGCATGGGCAGTGGGCAAAATTTAGCCTGTGTGTGTGTGTTTAAACAGGATGGCTCCTGAGGTGATTTTAGCCATGGACGAAGGCCAGTATGAAGGCCGGGTGGACATCTGGTCTCTGGGGATCACCTGTATTGAGCTAGGTCAGTAAAACATGCATGTACGCTTGAGTGCAATAGTTTGTGCTCCCTTCCAAAATAAATTAATAGAACTTTCAGTGTGTTACACTTCATTATCATCACTATTAAAAGCAGTAAAAATAGTGAAGACAATGTTTGGAAATTGACTAGAAAGCTCATATACAGTATAGAGTAATTTAAACTATAGGAATAAAACACTTCGGGGTGTGCTGTCATAGGAAAATACTCAGCGGTAGTCTGGTGTGGTACGAAGTTGACTATTTCCCTATAGGCGCATGGCCAAGGTGTTGCTTATTCACCTTCAACTACAGCAGTTTGCTTTTGTTTTGATTCATCACCGAACGCCACATACTATTTTTTTTTATCTGTTTATGGTTACGTGGGATGTTGTGCAAAACGATTTAGTTCCTGTTCTCACTTACCCTACAGCAGCTATAAACAGCTATCCCATCATCAGCTTCTCTTTTTTTCATGTAAAACCAGAAAGAGACGTAAACTTCTCTGTCCTGAAGATGGTTTAAAACTTTAGGTTAACTTTAAGCTTTGCCACTGACACTGGAGACTCCTTACATGCAGTAGATGTCACATAAACAGTTTGATACGTCTAGAAAGCCTCAGCGTGTCATCGAATCGTTTTATTTTTTGTCTACGTGGAGTTTCTGTGTTACTGTAGAAATTTATCGATACCTTCAGAATTTGTTACATTATTAAATATAAATAATTTTCTAAAAAAATTTTTTTAAAAGTATAAATGTAAAAAAATATATATATGTATGATAAAATAATTCATATATAGAATACACTTCAAAAAAATTATGCCTCATGCTCTCAGAACCACTTTTTTCACAATTTGGATCCACTTCTTACCCTGACACGCCCATCACTCTGGCATATCCGCTCCCTCTGCCTGCGCGAGCTCACAGACGCCCCTGATTGGCTTGTAGAGCCGTCATTAACGTGAGAGCACTGAGTACCTCTCATCCCTCCCCCCTGAGAGAGCTCGGCCAATCAGCTCTCTCTAGGCCTCCGGCTGTGAGAGGTAACAGCATCACCCGGGGATCGAACCAGCGATCTCCGGATGATAGGGCGAGCGCTTTACCACTGCGCCACTCAGAGGCCTCAAAACTTTTTAAAATGTTCTCGCAGGCCGACTTTCTGAGATGGTGATTTTTATTTTATTTATAAATTTTTTGGCTGGGCAGTGTAGTTTCGTATCGTCTATAAAATTAGTAAATATAAAATTATCTATAAAAATCTGTAACATTTCCGCAGTATATTATTATTTTGATTTTTAAGTGCTTACTTTTGTCTAAATTTATATTAGATAATCCGAATGATAGAATCCAAACGTTTTTGTTATTCATTTTATTTTATTTTTTACAATGCATAGTTTAAATAAGTTAGATGAAATTTCAAATTTTATTTTATTTCCAGCTGAGCGCAAACCTCCTCTGTTCAACATGAATGCTATGAGTGCCTTATATCACATCGCTCAGAACGATTCGCCCACGCTGCAGTCCAATGACTGGTGAGTATATTCATACACACACACACACCTACTGTCCATTCCACTAAGGCATACACTACAATCCTAAATAACGACCGAATCATAAAACAAATTGTTTGTGCAACAATTGCTAACAAAGTTAACGGCCAGCCATAACTACAATTTCTAATTACTACTTTTAAAACAAATTGGCATGTAATTAGTGCAGCGTGTGTGTTGACAGAAAATTGCATACAGCAGTGTTTAAAGTATCCGTATCCGTGGGTTTTTATTTTTTACTCTTGCCGCACCACACAGTGAATCATGGGTAGTGTAAAATAAGCTGTGGGTATGCAGTTTATTGGCGACAGCATTTGACGGTGTTGATCCAATAAATTAACTCCCCGTTAGTCAACTATTTCCTGATACTGATTGTTCTAAATTGCTAATATTTTGCACGCATTATAAACTAAACATGCGATTCTTGAGGAATTTTTTTTTTGTGTGTGTGTTTTGTCTTGTTTGTATTTTCGTGTGTATGGTACAGGTCGGACGCGTTCAGGAGCTTCGTGGATTACTGCCTACAAAAAATACCTCAGGACAGACCCACTTCAGCTGAACTCCTGCGAGTAAGCACATACACACACTTTCTTACACACACACACACACACACACACGCTCACACACACAGGTGTGAGTAACTTGCTCAATATTGAACGTTAAAGCAAGTCGCCTACACTCTCCCACTTCCTCCTCACCATATCATTTGCAGCTTCCTGCTCTGACAGTGAGCTTCTTACTCATCTGTCCCCGCTGACTCACGGGAACACACACACACACACACACACGTACAAAATCCACCCACAGAATATAGTGATGCCTATGTTATCCACTCATTTCCTGTACCAGTGGGATCCGTGGAAAGTCAATACAAGTGTGTGAATGTACGTGTGTGTGTGTGTGTGTGTGTGTGTGTGTGTGTGTGTGTGTGTGTGTGTTTTCTTGAACGTGTATATCTGATATACTGCCAGTCTCGCTCTCTGACCCAGATGAGAGCCGTAGGAGGAAGTTCCAAAGCTTTTGCTTTGTGTAGTCGGGCTGTAAGGCTTACGATCCATTTTTAACTCGTAACTGTATACGCTAACGTAAAAATTTCAAGCTCTGCTGCAAAGCACCTTCGTATTACACATAAATGTCAGTGCATCGGGAAATAACCACCCATGCCACGTGGTATAAACCAAAACTGTTTTAGCAGAGATTTGGTTATTGGAAGGAGGTTCGGTTACATTACGACGTAATGTATTGGTAGGGGGTTTGGTTATGACGTAATGTATTGGTAGGGGGTTTGGTTATGACATAAAGTATTGAAGGGGGGTTTGGTTACGACGTAGTGTATTGAAATTGGGTTTGGTTATGATGTAATGTATTGAAAGGGGGTTTGGTTATGACGTAATGTATTGGTAGGGGGTTTGGTTACGACGTAATGTATTGAAGGGGGGTTTGGTTACGACGTACTGTATTGATAGGGGGTTTGGTTATGACGTAATGTATTGGTAAGGGGTTTGGTTATGATGTAATGTATTGGTAGGGGGTTTGGTTACGACGTAAAGTATTGAAATGGGGTTAGGTTTTAATGTAAAGTATTGGAAGGGGGTTTGGTTATGACATAATGTATTAGAAGGGGGTTTGGTTATTATGTAATATATTGGAAGGAGGTTTGGATATGCAGTATTTCGTCCCTCTAAGTCAGTCTTTCTCTTTTTACTTTTTACTACTCTCTTTGCCCCCCCTCCAAGCTCTTTAGGAAGAAACCAGGTCACTAATCTGAGTTTAGCATCAAGAACTATTCCCACAACACCAAATTCTGTCCTAAATCTTATACCCACAGCTCTCGAATCACAATCAGACCTTTGACCCCCTGAGGTAAAGTTCAGACTCCCCTGGAAATGCGTAGATTCCCAATTTTTAAATCGATAATCCTCTAGATTGGTTTTCTACAAGACCCATCAGTTAAGCGTAGACTTCCATCTGGGACTGCTGATGCTTACATGGGTTAGCTAGATGGATAAGGGGGAGACAGATTGCCCTCTTAGCCGTTATCCTGGTTGTTGGTGCCTTTTGTTGAAACTGTTCCCATGTTGGTCTGTTTTCCAGCTCATGATTTTGCCCAAAGTTGTTCAGCACATAGTTCCTTGCAGTTTTTTTCTCTGCAAGACTTTTTGCTTTTTGGAATAATAATATTTGGTTTTGCATAAATGCATTTCAAGTGTATGAAATTTGAAAAAATCTGACAATAAAAATGTCTGACTATATTAAAGCCATTACTTTAGTTTATACAAACCGCCTTGCAAGCTGATGCACATGTGGCTGTGGTTCTGTTCTCTTTCTCAGCATGACTTTGTGCGTCGTGATCGGCCTCCACGGGTCCTTGTGGACTTGATCCAGAGGACGAAGGATGCCGTGCGGGAGCTGGACAACCTGCAGTACCGCAAGATGAAGAAGATCCTCTACCAGGAGAAACATAACAGTCCGATGGGAGAGTCCCAGGAGGAGGAGGAGGTAGACGCAAAGAAATAAACAGTCGATTGTCCATAATGTGCTACAAGTGTACCTTAAATCTTTATCTGAGAACAGGTTCCTCATAACTCAACTTCCTAGATGGCTTTATTTTGTTCACTCAGGGTCTGTCTTGGATCTTTGGAAAGGCTTTGATTTGATTCTTCAGAGTGAAGAATCTAAGCTCAAACCTGAAAAGTTTTAAGACTCCGTTTGACTCAGTTACTGTACTGTAGAACCACCGCGGGATTTGAACTCAGAACCATTGACTCAGCAGAACAGTTTTCAAAGTCTGTGCACATGATGTGACCCGTACCAGGAACTATCAATAAACACAGCATTTATTTATTTATATGTACTTTATTAAAGATGTACGAAAACACCACATTCTAAGGCTACTTGAGGTTTTTGAGAAGTTTAAGCCGCAGTTTGTTTAGTAACGGAGAGAACACGCTCAACCTGATTAATAGGATTTACTGCAGATTGTTGCAGAGTGCAGAACTTCTGAACGGATAAACCCTCACCCTCACTTCAGTCTCTAGCAAAGCCCCCCCACCCTCTTCATGTCTCACGTGTTTGTTGTGTGAAGTGTGTTACAATCTGTTTCATACACTAAATATATATGGTATTGTGCAATTATCCCTAATTATTTTGAGCCTCATTCTAGGCAGCTTTAATGAATGTTCTACCCCTTGTACAGAGGAAGTTTGTGTTTAATCAAGAATAATGTTGGTATTTAGTGAACGATGGTGTTTATTGGTGAATGTTGGTCAGCTATTGAAGGTTCATGATCAGCAGTGAAAGCTTAATTTTGAATTGTAAATGCTGGATAAAGTTGTAGAGACGTTTTCTAAGCTATGTTGGTGTTGTGTATAGAAGGTTAGTGTTGGAGAAGGTTGGTGTTGGAGGCTGGAGGAGGTTGGTGTTGGATTCTGTAGAAGGTTGGTGTTGGAGGTTGGTGTTGGAGGCTGGAGGAGCTTGGCATTGGATTCTGTAGAAGGTTGGTGTTGGAGGCTGGAGGAGGTTGGTGTTGGATTCTGTAGAAGGTTGGTGTTGGATTCTTTAGAAGGTTGGTGTTGGAGGTTGGTGTTGGAGGCTGAAGGAGTTTGGTGTTGGAGGAGGTTGGTGTTGGATTCTGGAGAAGGTTGGTGTTGGATTCTGGAGAAGGTTGGTGTTGGAGGCTGGAGAAGGTTGGTTTTGGAGGCTGGAGAAGGTTGGTTTTGGAGGCTGGAGAGGGTTGGTTTTGGAGGCTGGAGGAGGTTGGTGTTGGATTCTGGAGAAGGTTGGTTTTGGAGGCTGGAGAGGGTTGGTTTTGGAGGCTGGAGAAGGTTGGTTTTGGAGGCTGGAGAGGGTTGGTTTTGGAGGCTGGAGAAGGTTGGTTTTGGAGGCTGGAGAAGGTTGGTTTTGGAGGCTGGAGAAGGTTAGTGTTGGAGGCTGGAGAAGGTTGGTATTGGATGCTGGTGGAGGTTGAAGTTTGGTGATGGTTGGAGAAGTTTGGTGTTTGATGATGACTGACAGTGACTGTTAGAAAGTATTGGTGTTAGTATATGAGAATAACCAAAGATCTTTGTTGAACAGCTTTGGTGTTTGATCAATTTTGGTGTTTTGTGTTAAAGGAAGGGTGATGAAGGATGGTGTTTTGTAATAAATGACTGAATGTTGGTGTTTACTAATGAATGTGGCGTTCAGAGGTGAAACTTGGTGTTTGATGATTTTTGGCGAGTGCTGCTTAAAATGTCAAGGGGTTAACGGAAAGGCTTAGTGTTGGTGTTTGTTGGTAATTGATGTGAATGTTGATGTTTGGTTGATGTATGATGGGGAGTATTGTTGATTGATGACTAATATTGGAGAACGTTGGTGTTTGTTGGTAAATAATGGTGATCTGTTGGTGTTTGATTATGAATATATGAATATTTTTAATAATGAGGATTTGTGTTTGTGTTGATGTTGAAGACGAGTGGTGTTTGATGGTGATGAAGAATGTTGGAAAGGTTTGGTGCTTGAATATTGGTGTTTGATGATGAATGTCAGGGAATGTTAGTGTTTGTTTGTGAATATTGCTTGTCGGTGCTCCAGAACCTCCAATTTGACTCTCTCTGTTGTAATGCTGTTAGTGCTGTTAGTGCGTCTGCCTTTTCAGGATTGTGAACTAATTAAGGCTTAATAGCTCTTAATAATGAGAAGTTTCCCTCTAATGGATGCCTTTAGTAAGCTGTCGTAGTCTTTCTGCTCGCTCTCAGTGCAGATTCACATTACACTATTATTATTCTAATCTGCCGTGTTCAGATCTAAGCGAACAGCAGCGGTCGGGTCAGATGTGCGTAGCGTCTGTAATCTAATCGTTCCGTAAAGGTTTGAGGTGATTACCTGGAATGTGAGGCAGATATTTAGAAGGTCAGAGTAATCGTTCTCGCTGTTTAGGGCTCACTCGCTCAGTCCATAAGGATTTATTGGCTCTAACGAAACAAGTTAAAGCAAAGCCTCGATAACGTCTCGAGCGGAACCGCATCACTTTGTTCACGCTACCTTTTTCCTTTCTTTTCTATCGTTCTTTCCTTGTTTTCTTATTTTTTTATTCTTCATTTGTTCTACTTCATATTTTTTCTCCATTTCTGTCTTGTCTCACTTTTCTTTATCATTCTTTCCCTGTATTTTTTTCCATTTTTTCATGTCATTCAATCTTTTTTTTTTTCATCTGCCCATATCCAACCCTTCCATTCTTTCTTTTTTCATTATCTCTTCTTTTTTATCTTCTTTTTATCTATTTTATTTTTTACTTTTCATATACTTCTAATCACTTTTTCATCTTTTATCTCTATTTTCCCTTTTACACTTCTTTTCTCTTTTTTCCGTTTTTTGTCATTGTTTAAATCGCTTCCTTTGTTTATTCATTGATGACAATTTTCATTTTTTTCCCTGTCTCCTTCTATAACGTTTTTTTCCCTTTTAAATCTTTATCCCTATTTCCCACTTCTTGGTCTTTCTACCTGGTCTCCTTCTGTACTTTCCTTCTCTCTCTCTCTCTCTCTCTCTCTCTCAAACACATACACACTTTTTCTTCCCTTATCCAACAATCTACTCTTTTTAACATTTCTACAATTTCAACCTTCTTATCCATATATTTACTCATCTCTTGTTTTTCTGTTTTCACCCTTCCTTCTGTCTTTTTGTCTTTTTAATTGATTCCATAACTTTTTCCACTTCTTTTTCACTGTTTCACATTATCCATTTAATTCTCTCTGCCACCTCTTTCTGATCTCTTCCCTCTTTTCCATTATTACATTTCTTCACTCCATTCTATTATCTATTTCATTCCTTCTTTGAATTTCATGCACCTTCTCTCTCTCTCTCTCTGTGTCTTTTTCTGTGCACACAGGATGGCGATCAGGGCTGTAAGGGGAACAGTGTTGGCAGTAATCACTCAGTGCCCAGCACCTCCATCAGTACAGGCAGTCAGAGCAGCAGCATTAACAGCCTACAGGAGTGTAACGACGACCCCTGCACTGAAATGGCACTAACGCACCACGAGTACGACAGCACACTCGAGTCTTCCACACACCATAAAAAGGTCTACACATGCACTCCCACACACACACACACATATACACACAGGTCTCCTAATCCTCTCTTTGAATAGTAAACCGATGATTACATCATGTTACACTGTGATTGTTTTTAGCAACTGACAAAAACAGTTTTCTGCTGCAATACAACTTGCAGACGTGTCTATTTCACCAAGTCATATCCTTAACTGGGTTTTGTGCACAAGTTTGTAACACACACACACACACACACACACACACACACACACACACACACACACATATGCACACAATCTTCAGTACCTAATACTTCTCTGGAATAAAAAAAAAAAGAGTCCAGGTTAAAGAATTGCTTTACAAATATTTGCGAAGCTGCCTTTCCGCTCAACATTACAAAGATGAATATGGTAAGGGTGTGGCTTTCTAAAAGCAGACACACACACACACACACACACACACACAGAGTAATCTATAGTGTATAATTACTCTGGCACGCCATGAAAAGGACACCACACACACTCATACACACACACACATAAAGCTCTTTTTTTGCTCTATCTTCTAATAGCAGGTGT
>JAOVVA010000029.1:2121240-2135519 GCA_028565275.1 Leiocassis micropogon | reverse complement strand
TCAAAGGAGATTAATGCATTTTTTGGACGCCTTCAGCATTCCTTTACAATGTAGAAAGAAATAAAAATCAGGAACCAACATGGAGTTAGAAAGTGACCCCAGCTTTTGAACTGTAGTGTGTGTGTGTGTGTGTATATATATATATATATATATATATATATATATATTTTTTTTTTTTTTTTTACTGACTTTTCAACTCGGTTTACAATATTACAATTAAAGAAGAATTGTTCCTTAAAGCATTAAAAGATTTACCACAGACTAAAAAGCATCCTTAGAATTCATGTATATATTTATAAAAAATATTTAGATATGTTTATCAAAGAAAAAAAAACTTTGACTTAACTCTTAACAAAGTTAATTTGAAAGCCTTTGTGCTTTTTTTTCCTTCTTCGCCTTTAAAACATATTTTCTTACTTAAGAATTCAAACATACATCAGATTTTATATGTGAGTGACAAATAATAATTTTTTAAAATTAATTGTTAATTATGATTGCAGCATGGATTATTACCATAATAATAATAACAACTGAAAAAGTAAAAAAAATCCAAAAAACTTTTACATAAATACCAGCATGAACTTTATGCTTTTAAGATGAAAATCTGCACTTTCAGTAGAGCCTATCTATATCTGATGAGAAATGGTAATTTGGGAAGTTTATCAGTTCTGAAGGAAATTCTTAAACCACGTTTCTCAGGACAATACAAGGCACAAAAGATGAAACCAAGGAATATCTTTGGTAAGAAATATTGATTTGAACATACAGTATGTTAGTAATAAAATGAAAATAGAAATATTTAGTAAGACAAACTTGATTTGTGATTTGACCCGATTAAATGAAAAGAAAAAATGGCAAAAAATTTATATAACAAAACTAAATGTCTTTTTAAAATCATAATTGAAAATATAAAATTATATAAAGACAAATTATGTTGTGATGTACAGTACCAGTTGAAAGTTTGGCACAATACTGGATATTTTAAAGCTATGAAATAATATATATGACATTAAGTAATTAAGTAACAACAACAATAACGACAGTCAGTTTTTTATTTTAAGATATGAAGGTCAGCTGTTCTGGAACGTTTCTCACAAGAACAGTATTGTGTCAAGTGCATTTGCAAAACCCATTAAGCTCCATGATAAAACTGTCTCTCATGAAGACCTTGCCAGGGAAGCTGGACCAAAACTGACCTCTGCTGCAGAGGAGAAGATCATTTAGAGTCACCAGCCTCAGAAATCACCAATTAACAAACAGCACCTCAGATTAGAGCCGTTATGAAGCTTTAAAGAGCAGAAGGAGCAGATATACATCTCAATATCAACTGTTCAAAAGAGATTATTGTGTATTTTGGATAAACACCTTCAGTATTGTTTTACAGTGTAGAGAGAAATAAACATCAGGAAAGACCATGGAATTAAAAGGAGTGTACAAACTTTTGGCTATATAATAAAATATTGTTGATATTGTGAGCAGCACAATAGATTTTTCTGAGATGAAGTGGATATTGTGATTTCTTTTTAAATGTTGTGAAACTTTTATCTAATTGCATATTGTATAGAATTTTTTAAATGTGTCTGTGTGTGTGTATAAGTCGTATCTCCCACCATATATTTCAAATAACTTCTAATAATTCCATGTTGTTGTTGTTGTTGTTTAAAATGAACGAGGTAATGAACGTGTTTCTGCCCGTGTTTTTTGTGTTCAGGATCATCAGTTTAACCGTGATGAAGCTGGTCATCGCTCCGACTTTCGGCTCTCGCCGTCAGATCGTGCTCAGGCTCATAACTATAAAAACCGCGAGCGATTCGCTACCATCAAGTCCGCCTCACTGGTGAGTACGAGCAGTTACATCATGGATGCTTTTCCTCGTCTCCTCTCCTGTCTTCTCTCATCCTGCTCGCTCAGTTTTTCTCTTTGATGTCATCTTTGCACCCTTTTTTTTTTTTTTCACCAGGAGATGATGTGTTCTCATTTAGCGGATGATTTTATTTTTTTTCATATCCAAGCCAGAATCTAACTTAAAAATATTGAGTTGAATGGAAGGTTAGGTGTTTTATTATTATTATTATTATTATTATTATTATTATTAATAACAATAATTTTCATTAATTAATAATAATAATAATAATAATAATAAATTGTTTATTGCATTAGCTAATATTAAAGTTACACCTGCAATTCCTAACATTTTATCATTTACTTTAAAGCCACCACAGCGTCAGTGCAGGTTTTTCGTACAGTAATAAATGACAAACAAATGACAAACTGACTCTTGATTCAGAAACAAATCCATTTGAACTTTTTGAGTATCTTCTCAGGACCGCTTCTGCTTTCTTTATAAGGATACGAAGAAAATCCCCCTCCCTACCTCCACACAGTCACTCACACACACACACTCACACACTTGTGCTTGTGTCTGTTGTCAAGGCAACAGTTTGCGGTCAATAGGCTTATGCTCGTGCTCACGCGAGCCCGTATTGTTCATCAGCCATCATTCCGTCATTGAAACACAAAAGCCTCGTCTGTTTACTTTCATCTCTCTTTCCGCTTTCGTGCTCGAAGCCGGCCGTATTTCCACTCCGTCTTTTAATGAAAAGGTCACAAAGCCTTTAATACGCACACATGACATGCATGGTGAAGCCTTAATAAACGTATCTCCATGGATGTCGTAATAATTCCGGTTCGGTTCTCACGCTCACAAAAGCTCACTCGTGTATTGTTTTCTAAATTACACATTGTTGTAATGTTCATATTTTTGGATCAATGGAAGGCGTGATAGTCGATCCCAGAGTCCTTGTCCTATGCGGTGATGTCACCTGTTTAGGCTCCCGGTTTCCTGATGTGTGAGCGCTCTCTACAGGCAGACACACACTCTGCGGCTGTCTGACATCTCAGACCCATTTATCATCTCGGAGAAATTACCCAGAAGTCTGACCGTGCGTCCGTGCTCTAACCTTACTCACGGAGCTAACTTCATCTCCTGACTTCATTTCTGTCTGTTTCCTTCTGTATCGTAACAAAGAGAGAGAGAGAGAGAGGTTCTTTGTTAAGGGTTTTTTCCCCCCTCTTGTTCACTGGACTGTGGGTTTCTTTGTTTGAGCAGAGAGGAGAGAGGAGGGGGCAATAAAGCATAAGAGGCAGAGAAAAAAAAACTGGCATCAGATCAGTTTGACTTTAAACGTGTCTTCGTTCTCATTACATGCAGTCCGGGGAGTCGGGTTTATTTCATAACATCGACATCATCGTCACCGCTAAAACACGACTACTGCTCCTTCAATTATTAGCTATTATACAATTATTAATAAATTACACATTTTTAACCACTTTAGCAGAACATAAAAGCTTAAACATCCCTCTAATTAAGTATCCTCATTTTAAAGTGTGTATTCTTAAATATCACTGCACATATCACATTTACATGCACATAATCGTACACGTCATCCTTATTGCAGTACTGGTCTCTGACACATCACGCAGTTTATTTATCATCAGTGTTTTCATGTTTCCCTGGTCCTCGATCACGCTCTGTGTTCAGTGTTTAGATCATTTATCCAAAAAAACTAACAAAACACAAGCTTGATCTTAATCCACTTTGGTTTGTTATAAAATAAATATTACATCAAATAAAATATGCTGCAAACAGAAATATTAACACATACTGTATATTGATTTTTTTTAAGGTTAAACTGCTTGAAACTTTTAGGAAATAGGATTCTTCAGTTAGAGGAATAAAGACTTTTTATAAAGAATTAACTTTTATTGCATAATGTTATTAGAAAATAATTTTATTAAAATGAGTTGATACATTTTTTTTGTTTGATAGGTCAACAGAATAAAATAAATACAATATCACCTTAAAATGAACTATAAAAATGTCACAAATTGCCAAAAAAAACAAAAACAAAATGTCATTTATCAAGAATATTTTTTTAATTATTGCATTTTTTTTTTAATTCTGTGCCGTTGTTTTTTTTAAATACTTTTATATACTTTTTAATTTACTTATTTATTCTTTTTTTCTCTCTTTCTTTCCCCCCTAATTTCCTTTCCATCTAGTTTATTTATTTTCAATTTTTTAATTGTACAATTTCTTGACTGATTACACACATTTTACATATTCATTTCCTGCTATTTAATCATTCACTTTTATAGTTGGCTTTTTCAATCTAAAAAATTTTTCACTCTCATACAAAGGGCATTCTACAACTGCTTATTAATAACACTGTATGTCCATCAACGGTCGTGTTGTTCTGTTAGTTTAACTGAACACTTGATGCTATCCGATAGGTCAAAGGTCAAAGTGAAATAAATTAAACCACTGATGCCTCCAGTTCCCTGCGTGTTTCAGTTCTCTTGAGCTTGGAAGTGTTTGTATGGTCTTTTCTGTTAGTTTTGTGTGAAAGCTGCGCGTGCCTGGTGCTGGGCATTGGGGCAGAAAGCGTGAGGATGAGTGCGGGTACAGTGGGGGTATTGATTCGGCGTGATTAGAAGCGCCCGTGTTCAGCGCGTGCTCATGTGACCGGCCTACTAAACGCCACTCAGGCGGGAGAGAAGAGCTGTGTGAAGGAGCCAGGCCTCTGAGAACCCTCTTTCATCCCGACACACACCTGCCAGAGCTCAGAGATGGACAGAGAGCGAGAAGTGTTTATCCACACACCCCTCTCTCTCTCTCACTTTCTCTCTCTCTCTCTCTCTCTCTGGGGTCTGTGTGCACAACGATGTAAAAATGTTCAGGGCTCAGTCTCCATGATCTCGCACGTCCTTTCCTTTGCCAACATGTTTGGCCTCAGGAGCTCAGGTGGGAGTTACGAGAAACTCAACGAGCACTTTGACCTCAACGCGCCCTTCTTCCAGGTTGGTGAGCCAGAGTCTTTCAAGACTTTCAGGATTGGCATAAAGAATTAGATTCCTGTTTCGTAATTCTAAGGCATAATTCTAGAACTGAAGCTTCCTGTAATGTCTTAAAGGTTTGAGACACGTGAGTCTAAGATTTTTTTTCTTCCCCCTGTGGTCTGATTTTTCCTAACCCTCCTCTGGTTTGTAGTGAAGTGCTGTATTATGTTTGACGTTGTGTTTATTATCGCATTAGTTGTCCTTTTTTACGTCATGCATCAGACAAGTGTCATGACTGCCGGTTTGATTTGTAGTCTTCATCCTCTGTTTTTTTGTTGTTGTTTTTTTCCCTCTTTCTCTTTAAAAGAACTTCACCGTCACTTTGCTTAGCTGCCACTAACAAACAAATTTTCATATTGTGTTGGGTGGCTTGACGTTATCCTTTTAAAAACATGTCTTGATATTGTTATATTTCTCTCTTGAGAATATTGTAGATATTGAGTTATTCTATAACTTTGGACATATGCAAGAATTTAGGTTAGTCCTTGTATAAAAAAAAAAAAAAACATTGTGAAAGTACAAGGTAAGCGCATTCGGGTTTCTTTTTCTTAACTATAAGCTGCGTTCCTTTACATATCCTAGTAACATCATCAAAGGACACTTTAGTTTGTCGAGACACGTCCAGCTACTGTACATGCACCAAAAGCTCAACAGTTGACCAACCAACCTCCACTTCTTATTTTCCTGCCCCTCTCTAGGTGACGCGTCAGATCCACGAACATGAGCAGGAGAACGAGCTGCGCGAGCAGATGTCCGGCTACAAGCGCATGCGACGGCAGCACCAGAAGCAGCTGATCGCTCTGGAGAACAAGCTGAAGGCCGAGATGGACGAACACAGGCTGAAGCTGCAGAAGGAGGTGGAGACGCAGGCCAATAACGCCTACATCGAATTGGAGAAACTCGCCAAGAAGCACGCTATCCAGACCGATAAAGAGGTGAGGAGGACGTCTGATTATATCGTCCGTGATTGTTTTAGATCATTTATACACGTGGGAGGAAATATCAGGACCGCAGCAATCATGATGCAACATAGCAAACTGGAAACATTAATATTATACATTGAAGTTACTTTTACTTTTTGACGACGTAAAAATTATCTCATACTAATTTATTATTTTTATTATAATTTTTTTTTTAATAATTTAGATCTAAAAAGTCCTACTCTTTTCCATAAAATTGGAAGAAGTTGGATATGCAAATATTTTGTTTTTAATATGCTTTTCAGTTTGTTTTATTTATGATTGTGTGCATGTTCACTGTGTTGAGTTGACGTGTTCACTGTGTATATTTCATGACCCTAAACCATTACGCACATTATAAAATATATATAAGTAATGAACAATATTTGATAAGTAAATATACATCACAACATTCTACAATAACGTGGATGCTTCAGATAACCTGAAAAGTAAATTATGATATAACTACATTTAAAAAAATAAAAATAAATTTACACTGATGTAAAATAGTAATAAGAAATCTAAAATAAAAAAAATAAACATAACACCATGACAGATAATGAAGGAATATTTACTAGCGTCATCTTTCTGGCGAAAATCTGTCAGCTAAAGCTAAATGTTACTTGGAATTATTAACTGAATGTAACTTAATTGAAGGTTGCACATCCTTTGGTGGTTGGTTGTAATATATAAAGTGAAAATGTTTGTAAAGAATACATTTTATGTTTGAAGTATGATCTCTAAGTCAACAGTGACATTGTTCATGTTCCATCTAGTTTGTTGTTAGTACTAAATGTACAAACTAACTGTGCCAGCTTCATACACTCACGGGAACTAATTGCATGTAGGAAGTTGTGAATGAGGGATTGAAGAAATGATGCAATCATTTGTATTTGTAGCTTCGCCTCATTATACCTAATTTTTGATGAACATTGCATTTAAATATCACTGAAATCAAGGCGCAGTATATATAAGTAAATGCATTGATATATGAAGGGGTTAAAACATTATAGAGACTTCTTTCTTAGTGCCCTCTGATGTCTGATGACTTTGGGATCCATCTTGGATAACACAAGCCTAAGATGATTTATTTTAATTATCCAGTTATTTTGCTCTTCTTTATCTTTCCACATGAACTCTTACGGCGATTATAAAGCGAAAGCCGAGGTGAAAAGGTCAAGGAGCATTGCTCGAACAAGAAACGTAACATCGTAGTTAATTTTAATCTTGGTCACTGGGGATAACTGAACAGCCCGTTCATTATTCATGATGCATATGTTGATTCGTGTGCTAATGAGGCGAGGGGAGAAAATGGTGGGTTTGTTTTCGCAATACTTTGAGTAGTCTTGACTTCTTTAGATTATAGCACGCTAGAAAGCCAGAATTCACAAGATTTTCTCACATCTTTGTCGATATACATCTGATTCCAGTCAAAGGTCTTGAGTTACGCTCTTTTGGAGTTGGAGAATATTTAATGATCTACTAATGTTGCATAAAATCAGTTTAGATCACTGTGAAGTTATTACAGACTAAAACAGGCTTTTTGGTAAAAACATGTGCCTCCATTAAAAGAATTCAATTAGTCATATAGTGCATTTAAGAATCATCATTGTTGCTAAACAGTTGAACAGAATAAAAAAAAAGAGAGATCTGAGTTTTAAATGTCTGAAGAAATATGTATAAATCAAAATGATCATATTGTTCCTGATGAGTGGGCTAAGGGCGTTGGTGACCAGGAAAAACTCCCTGAGATGACAATAGGAAGAAACATTGGGAAGAACCAGACTCAACAGGGAACCTATTTTTATTAGGGATATATTACACAAATCAGCCATGATATTAAACCTATTGTCATTAAAAAACACTTAGGATTTGGGCTTCCTTTGTGCTAATGGGACATCTCTGGTCCCTCGGCATGACTCTACAAGACCTCTGGTGGTGAGCTGTGGTGTCTGGCACCAGGACGTTGGCAGAGACTCCTTTGGGTGCTCTGGGTTGTGGGGTGGGGCCTTAGTGGATCAGACTTGTTTGTCCGGTGAATCCCAAGTTAAGATTGGGATAAAGCGAGTTTGGAGGCTGGATAAACAACCTTGACCCCTTACTAGTCCTTACTGTCTCGTTGTCTTTTTTTCAGCATTTTGTGCTGCATTGGCTTTTATGTAAGATCAGATCAGACGATCAGGGTAACCATGATCCTGTCACCAGTTTACTGGTATATAATTGATAATCAGTATTGTTCTGTTCACTGGCTGATTGGTGTAAAATGTTTGTAACCTACATAGGTTAAGCTGTCACTTGAAGCTTTCTGAAAAATTTAAATATGGACAAGAAAGAGTATGAAGGCATTATTTAATGAAAAGAAATCGTAATCATGGGTTGCTGGTTATCTTCCCATATCAGCACAACCCCAAGTGTGTCCGCACATATTTAGATTGCTTTCATGAAAGGAAAAGCAAGCGTCCTTGGTTTCATCACTGAAAACGTTGGAATGCAAACTGTGAAATGCCATTGTGAAGCCTGTGCGGTAATATCTG
Organism: Leiocassis micropogon; assembly: GCA_028565275.1. NCBI lineage: Eukaryota > Metazoa > Chordata > Actinopteri > Siluriformes > Bagridae > Leiocassis > Leiocassis micropogon. The sequence goes on along the minus strand of JAOVVA010000029.1, from coordinate 2,127,127 downwards.
CTGACATTCCTGTGGTTAACATCGATTATTAATAAAAAATCTAAACTGCACACTCCATTTCTTTTCATAACGATGAGGATATTGAGTGCTGTGTTAAACAAAACCTCTCTCTCTGTGGTTTGTGGTCTTTTCTAGATGAAGACGACGTCAGCAGATGAGAAGAAGTTCCAGCAGCAGATTTTGACTCAGCAAAAGAAAGAGCTCACCACCTTCCTGGACAACCAGAAGAAACAGTATAAACTGTGCAAGGAGAAAATTAAAGAGGTGCTGTTTATTTTCAACTCTGTTAACAGTTCTCTATTAAATATTAATAATGACGGTAAAGCAAACAAATGTGTACTGTATTCTTGACTCCAGATAGTCAGCTTCAGCTAATTAGCTCTAATGTTCACAGTTATGTTTAACTGTTAGAAAGTTTAAACAGAAAAAGTTGAAAAATCACACAATTAACATTCACAGCATTTATTTGGGGCTTTTTTGTACTTTATAGTCAGTACAACTACATCATACGATTACTAATACTAATATTTAGAGAGAGCACTTATTTGATTCCGATGGGTGTTCGTCTGCTAGCAGCTAAAAGTGGAGGATGCATTGTATAACAGCAAAGAACAAAAAAAACAAAAACAAATTATTGGTCAGATTCTTTAGCAAATGATTTGGAAATTTTGATTTGATTTGATTTGATTTTCTTGTTAGAATAATTGTATTTATACTTGATAGTTAAATTTGCAAGTGATTTTTGAGAGAAAGCTCAGCTTTATGCAAGTCATGATTTAATTATTCAATTCAACAACAATAAGTTACTATAGCAAGGTTGAGACTCTGGGGTCAGACTCTGATCAGAGAGTCAGGGGTTCGACCCTGACACTTCTGGGTTTCCACAGTTAGGCTCTTAGGCAAGGACCTTAAGATGCCCAATATAGTACCGAGCCACTGGAGATGCAGAGCATTCTCAGTGCCAGTCCCAACCCTGAAGAAATTGGTGGGTTGGGACAGGAAGGGCATAGTTAGCTTGGGGTGAATGATCATAATGTGGGGATGCATCTCGAACTGGGACCAAACATGCTGTGAAACACAATGAGGCAGGAACGGAGAGAATAAGTTGAGTGACATCAGAGTAAGAATGGTATAGAAAAGAATAGAAACGGACCAAACACTGAGCCTTGTGGGACACCACAAGAGTTAAGAATCTGCATGAAGCAGATGTGAAGTCTGTCCACATCATCTGTAAGGACATGTCTCTCCAGAGAGGAAGCATAGGTTGTATAGAAAGGTACTGAAAGAAAATTTAAATTGGGCCATGCACTGAGCCTTGTGGGACAGTTGAGAATTTGCATCGAGCTGATGTAGATCAGCATTTATTTATTTTATTTATTTATATCTGAGAAGCTTAGTTACATTCAGACTGACTTGGGACTTAGAGGTCATTCGAGGAAAGAACGATAACCAAGGAGATACCAGAGATTCAAGAATGTTTTAAACAAAGAAGAGATGCGATTCCAGTTCGAAGTTGCTGCTGTCCAAGATTAAAGTACTCTGCATACTGAAATTTGTTTCTCCATTTCTCTCTCTCTCTCTTTAGGAAATGAATGAGGACCACAGCACCCCGAAGAAGGAGAAGCAGGAGCGTTTGTCAAAGCATAAGGAGAACATGCAGCATTCACAGGCAGAGGAGGAAGCGCAGCTTCTTGCCCAGCAGCGCCTCTACTATGATCGCAACTGCAGGGCCTTCAAACGCAAAGTCATGATCAAGAGACAAGAGTTCGAGCAGGAGCAGTTACGGGAGGTACGAGGGGGTTATTTAGTATAGTTATTGAGGGTTGCCCATTTTATTCAAGCAGTCTTGGGATTTACGCACCATTTTACCAGTCCCAAAAAGTATTAATCGTTCAGAAAAAAAAATTATAGCTTTTTGTTTAGAAGAATGGCATGAAAAGTGAGGAACTAGATACCTGATGGCTCTTACTGTATCATTAAATGTATGAAGACTTTTAAAAAAAAACAAATAAAGCATAGGAGATATTTAGGAATGAAAGCAGGTGGTCAGAAATGAAGCTTAAAAGACGAAAAAGTCAAACGACAATTGCAAAATACATACACAGCCTTTACTACAAGTTTCCCGTTTGGTTTTCCTCCAGGAGCTGAATAAGAAGAAGACGCAGAAGGAGATGGAGCACGCCATGCTGATCAGACACGACGAGTCGACTCAGGAGCTGGAGCACCGGCAGCTGAAAACGCTGCAGAAGCTACGCATGGATCTGATCCGCCTGCAGCACCAAACAGAGCTGGAGAACCAGATCGAGTATAATAACCGCAGAGAGAGAGAACTACACCGCAAACACGTCCTCGAGCTCCGGCAGCAGCCCAAAAACCTCAAGGTGCCTCCACAATCTCTCACATTTCATTCAAATATATTTCGGAATGACTGGATTATGAGTCACAAGTTTCTGACGTCACTGCTTTTAGATTTCCATCCACGGAGACCTCTGGAAAGTCCATATTTGAATTCTTATTAGGACACCTGTGACATGAATAAGGAAAACACTGGCTCATTATGTACATTGTTGAATAACAGAACATTTTCAGAATTGCTGACTTTTATTCAGTTTGTAAAATATTTCTAAAAACACAACATTTAAATTTTCCTCCCGTATTGGCAGATGAACAGGTCAAAATGTGAATCCAAAATTGTTTTGAACTCCTTAAAATTAACCGGATCCTCTGCTCTCCACTTCTTCCCAACTCATATTAGCAGTCTCTCGTCTTCTCTTGATTTTCTCGCTTTGAAAGCTCTCCTGAAGTGCACTTGCGTATGAGGTTTTACGGTGACGCCAAGTGCTTGGGCTAGAAAACACCACCACTTGCCCCACTTTTAGTTAAGATTTATCCAATAGAAACGTTTACATGCACACTTTTCAGGGGTTCTGGTGTTGCTTTTGGCTTAAATTTGGTGTTTAATAGCTTTTTGCTTCAACACCATAAATAATGAGCTTCAATATTTATCACTAATAAATAATCTAATGAAATAATTATCAATTAGACGTTAAATTAGGGCATTGTATTAAGTAGTTGTAGCATGCTTTTCTGCACTCGTTTTGGATTAGGAAATTTTTTTTTTTTTTTAAAGATTAGTTCAATAAATCTGACATACTTTTTTTTCTGTCCCAGGTGATGGAGCTGCAGATAAAGAAGCAGTTTCAGGACACGTGTAAAGTGCAGACGAAGCAGTACAAAGCGCTTCGGCACCACCAGCTCGAGGTGACGCCGAAAAACGAGCACAAAACCGTGCTCAAGGCCCTGAAGGACGAGCAGACACGCAAACTTGCCATCCTGGCTGAGCAATACGAGCAGAGTATCAACGAGATGATGGCATCGCAAGCGGTAAGACCCTGTGCTCTGACGTAACATAATAGTATTAGTGTGATAAAGGTGGTGCAGCCTTATTCACAGGAAGAATATATAAGGTGCTATACCACCTATACTTCCTCCCTGGGGAGACATGTCCTTACAGGCGATGTGGACAGACTTCTGCAGATGCTTCCTGCAGATTCTCCACTGGGGTGTCTCACAAGGCTCGGTGTTTGGTCCGTTTCCTTTTCGTTTTCTATACCATTCTTTAAAACATTAGAAAATCTTTTTCATACATTTGTAATGTTTTTGGATAAAATTTAAGAATATGTAAAAGTTGAAGGGGTGGGACTGTTAACACCAAGTCTTATGAAGCACACGGTTTATTATTGTCCAGTTTATAATCTTGCTCCACCCTGAACCACAGGAAATAATAAGGTTCGAGCTTGGGTCGTCATGCTGATGTCACAGAAGGACACCATGTATAACGTTATGAGTGGAGAAGTCACACTGGTGTTCAGTTAGTAATATGTAATGAGTTATAGTTTTAAAGTTGCTCCTAAAAGTAATAGAGCAAACACTTGGTTTCACACAAGTTCTTTTAGAGACAGAGATGGCGATGTCCCAGAATGCAGTGCTTTACAGAAGATGCTCGGTATCAGCTAGGTAGTGATCTGAGATGTCAATAGTGTACTTGTGGATGATTTGGACGCTGATCCATTTGAGCAGAGTGCACAGATGACCAGGACAGACTAAAGTACTAAAGCACTAAGTGCACTTAAGGTAGAGATGAAGCAAGGATGAAATCCCAGCTGCACTACTGTCAGGGAGTGGCATTATGGGTAATACAGGAAACCAGTAATCGTGGTTTAAACCAAAAGAATGTGCAACCTCATTTACAAAAATAAATACTGAGCACCATCTATGAATATTGAATTCTAATTATAAATATCGATATACAAGTCGATCAGGATGCCATTTTTTGTGTCGACTGCCCGCGCAGTATATCTATCTGTCGTCTTGCGTCGTCAGACTTTTCGTCTAAACCATCCATGTGAATTTGAGCAAACCTTCACAGAACCTTTATTTGGAAGCACAGGTGAGCATCAGCTATTTCATTTTCTAATAACGTCACTTGTCTTGTCTTACATCGGTTGGCATCCACTATGTTGCATTACCGCCACCTTCTGGTCTTGATCTCCCTCATCTTCCTTTTACTTTAAATTCTGTTTTTTAGTCACGTTGCCCCTAAAAAAAAACATCAAATACTTTCTTTCTTAATGCTTTTCAGTGTACTCGACCTTTCCAAATTCCCCTTGCTCCACCGATTATTTTGAAGGTGACACGTCTTTCTTGGAAGTCTCACATCTACAGTATGTTTATTTAAGAGATTACACTGAGTTAATCTGCAAGAAGATTTTATACAGAACTGAAATAGGGTCTAATATTACTGATACTAATAATAGTAGTACTATTAGTACAAATATACCAGAAGGCTTGTATGACTTAAGAATTAAAACTGCATGACAAACCGCAAAGAGCTCATGTTAATGCAAGGTTTGTGGATCACGACAAGAATGTGAGATCAGTTTTGCTTGGATGATGATAAAGTCTCTAAGGCTGATTTTATTTTATTTTTTCCCCTCTTCCCGTGTGTGTGTGTAGCTGCGTCTGGATGAGGCTCAGGAGGCAGAGTGTCAGGCTCTGAGGCAGCAGCTGCAGCAGGAGATGGAGCTCCTGAACGCCTACCAGAGCAAAATCAAAATGCAGACAGAGGCGCAGCATGAGCGCGAGCAGCACAAACTCGAGCAGAAAGTGACGCTGCGCAGAGCTCACCTTGAACAAAAGGTAACGTACGATAAAATGATGAGAGATGAGTGAATGGAAAACCTGACGCAATAAATCCAAGATTTCCTGTTAAGTGTCTGAAACTACAATGAAAGTTCAGAAGCTAACGAGTTCCAAGAAGGCAGCTAACGAACGGAGGAAGGAAATGATTCATCTTGGACTGTTTTTAGCTCGCTGACATCCTTTGGCCACGTTTATAGAGTCTCATGTGTCATATGACGTCAGAAATGACATCAGCAAAACGTATGAGGCGACACGAGCGTGCGAAATCTGATCTGAGGCTCAAGCGAAGTTAATTATTTACGCTATGAGACTTAATAATGTGCTACTAAACGAAAATTATTCCAATAAATTGAATAGTTAAACAGTCAGTTTTATTAACACAGTAACATCAGTTCATTTGAGGGGTGTTCAAGTCAAACCGGGACTTGTGATGACATGTCTGGTGAATGAAGGCGTAAAAGCGATTGGCGTTTAAAGAAGATTTCAAGCACAGCACCTTAATGAGACTCTTTTTTTTTTTTTTTTTTATATAAATTTAGTCCTGTCCAATTCTTTTTCCCCAATTTTCTCCCCAATCTAGTCCTGTCCAATTCCCTTCCCGTCACTAGGGGGTTCCCACATTAAGGCTACTTGCCTCCATTCAGCCAGGAGGGCCGGGGGCTGTCACGCGTTTCCTCCGAGCCAC
>JAOVVA010000029.1:2082504-2095037 GCA_028565275.1 Leiocassis micropogon | reverse complement strand
CTGTCTTGCTGTCAGGCTCTCTGTCTCTCTCTCTCTCTGTCTGGCTGTTTGTCCATCCCCCTGTCTCTGTCTGGCTGTCTGTTTGTCTGTTCACCCTTCTGTCTCTGTCTGTCCACCGCTCTGTCTCTGTCTGTCCACCGCTCTGTCTCTGTCTGTCCACCGCTCTGTCTCTGTCTGTCCATCCCCCTGTCTCTGTCTGTCCATCCCCCTGTCTCTGTCTGTCCATCCCCCTGTCTCTGTCTGTCCATCCCCCTGTCCCTGTCTGTCCATCCCCCTGTCCCTGTCTGGCTGTTTGTTTGTCTGCCCACCTTCTGTCTCTGTCTGGCTGTATGTCTATCTCCTCTGTCTGGCTGTCTGTCCGTTCCTCTGTCTTGCTGTCTGTCCATCTGTCTGTCCATTACTCTGTCTGTCTGTCTTGCTGTCAGGCTCTCTGTCTCTCTCTCTCTCTCTGTCTGGCTGTCTGTCCATCCTCCTGTCTCTGTCTGGCTGTCTGTTTGTCTGTTCACCCTTCTGTCTTTGTCTGTCTGGCTGTCTGTCCATCTGGCTGTCTGTCCATCTGGCTGTCTGTCCATTCTGTCTCCACCTGCCTCTTTTTGTCCATCCCTCTGTCTATCTGTTTCTCAGTTTGACCCCCGTCCATCGCTCTGTCCTGCTGTCTTTGACTTTGCCTCCTGTCCATCCCACTGTCTCCACCTGTCTGTCCATCTATCTGTATTTTGTCTCTGCCTGTTAATTTTTTCCCTTTCTCTGACTGTCTCCCTCCATCTGACTGCCTCTATTTCTGCCTGTTTGTCTTTATACAATATCTCTGTACCTCTCTGTCCGTCTGTCTGATATCTGTCTGTCTGTTTTATCTTTTTTTCTCTCTCTCTTTCTGTCTGTCAGTCATTCTTTGTCTATCTGTCGGATGTGTCTGTGTCGGTGAAGGTGCAGGTTTGTGTCTCTGTGCGTCAGGGTTTGAGTGTTCGCCTGCAGCTCTTCCTCTCTCTCTCCCTCTCTCTCTCTCTCTCTCTGGCTCTCTGTCTCTCCTTCTCACTAATCCTCAGCGTGACTGACACTGACATTATGTTCTAGAGATAACTATCTCCTGAGCATGTCAGAGCTTTTTGATCCAACCGTTTAGCCATGCATCTGTTCATAACGCACCCGGTGCAGGAGTGTGTGTGTGTGTGTGTGTGTGTGTGTGTGTGTGTGTGTGTGTGTGTGTGTGTGCATGGTGGAGTGTGTGTCGTGAGTAGTGTGTTTTAATGTTGGAGTTTTGCGAGAAGTGAGAAACTTGTATTTTTAAATATGCTTGATCATGAAGTCCTTAATTAAAAGTTTATATTTGTATTAGTATATGTATAATATGTTCATGCAGGAGTGTGTGTGTGTGTGTGTGTGTTTTTCAGGGTCGTCCTGAGCTCACCCCTACGGCCATCAAAGCGGGGAAACTCTTGGCTCGGCGATTAGCCGGTCACTCCAAGCAGCTCATGAACTACGACAATGTGAGTACACTAAAGCAGCTAGGGCATCTGCTGTTACACGTGTAAAACAATGAAACACTCACTGTGTGTGTGTGTGTCAGGTGCCTACCACAGTGTTTACTCCTCTAGAGTACGGATGTGTCGGTTTATCCGAAGAAGAAGCTGAGAGAAGATACGGCAATGACAGAATAGAGGTATAATGAACTTCTGTGTGTGTGTGTGTGTGTGTGTGTGTGTGTGTCTGAGCGTGTGCCAGAGTGAGCGTTTGTGCATTCGTACACACACCCCAGTCCTCTCACACCTGTGCATGAATGAATCCCGAGCGCTCCTGCAGTGACTGACGGCTGAGTAGAGGCTCTGATTGATGCACACAGAACCCGACGACAGACGCGCGCCAGTCAAAAGCGCCGTCCGTGATTGGCCGTGACAGGTGTGTGTCCGGGGCTGCCTGCATCGGCACGCTCTGTCCTGAATGTGTGATGACTCTGAGGAAGGTTTTTTTTTTTTCATCCTTTCTTATTGATGATTCAAACGGAGGGGGAGAAAAACATTATAAGAGCAGAATGTCATCGGCGGTAGGCAAGAAGAAGAAGACATGACTAAAAACGTCCTGACTGAAGAGAGGGGGATGATGGGAAACTGTCAGGCGTGCCAAAATAAATAAAAAACAAACGTCTGGGATGGCGTGATCAGTGCGCCGTGTGCGCTCCAATCCGCGATCGTGCATTGTGCAGAATTTTAGTCGTCTTCACTGCCAGATCTCTCTCTCTCTCTCTCTCTCTTTCTCTCTCAGGGGGAAAAAAAAACAGATTTTGGGTTTATACATTTTATTTACTTTAAGAGCACAAAATCAACACGCTACTAAATAATCAGTGTTTCTTGGGAAGTGTGAACTTGGAATTACGCCGTTTTTAACCTGTGTTTATTCCAAATATAAAAAAAAGAAGAAAAAAAAAATGCTTCCATGTTCATATTTTCTTAGCAGCATGCTTGCCTGAGTGACGTGTGTAGGTGTTCAAGTCAAACCGGGACTTTTGATAATGCACTTATCCCAGTGTTTCACTAGTGCTTGGATACCCTCGAGGTAGAACGTTTTCTCAGTACGCCCAGAGCCGTGATCTGAAACTAAGAATCACATCACCGCACTGTGCTCGAAGTCGCCTGTAAACATCAATCGCTTTCACGCCAAGTCCCGGTTTGACTTGAACGCCCCATATATTTTATATTGTCTAATTAAAGATGATTTTTTTTCTATATTGTTTTATTATTTATTTTTTCCTTCGTGTGATTAGTTGAAAGAGTCTTGTGTTTATTACTTAAACTCTCTTCATAGTACAAAAAGGATTATTTAAATTTTTTTTACCCATCTGTGCAGGGGGGAAAGGGACACAATTTGGCTGCAGAAAATGTACAATTTTGACATCTGACATCATCATCATCATCATACTCAGCACTAATCAGCACTTAATATAAAAAAAAATCATCATCGTTACACAATGTTTTGGCGAGAGCGCGGATTGAAAACTGGACCAACTTCTTTCTTTCCGCCTGTTCGCTTGCCAGGTGTATCACGCCTTCTACAAACCTCTGGAGTTCAGCGTAGCCGAAAGAGACGCCAGCCAGTGCTACATCAAGGTGAAGGAGTCGAGGCACTTTCCGAGACTTAGTGTTTGTGTGTGTGCTGTCCGTGTATAAACCTTTGGCTTTACTTTACTCTGTCAGGTGGTGTGTGAGCGAGAAGAGCCCCAGCGAGTGTTAGGGCTTCACTTCACCGGCCCCAGTGCTGGAGAAGTCACGCAAGGCTTCGCTCTCGGCTTCCAGTGAGCAATCCGTCCTCTTTCCACTTTATTATTATTTTTTTTTGCTTTGCTACATTATCGATGTCTTCTATCCTGATGGCCTAAACACCAAACGTAACCTGGGTGATACTGCAGGAATATCAGATCACGATAATCTGCATCATGATATCTGTGAACTGCAACATAGATATAACGAAACCAAATTGACGAATGCATTTTCATTTTCTGCACTCATGGTCTTTTAGAGGACGTCACTTAGGATAAGGCTGTGTAAATATAACATTTTTGTAAATGTTATATGTAGCAAACCGTTACTGTATATCCAGTTAGTAATCCTGTACTGCAGAAATGCATTTGTGAAATGTATTGTGATATGATATTTGTGACGTATCACTCAGCACCTTTTGACTTGAAAACAGAAGAAAAATGTCTAACCAGGGTTTGTTCTTGTCCTGTTATATGAAATTTAAACCTTAAAGCTTGGAATGAGTTAATAAGTGAGTCACACAGAGTGTTTCTGGTGAGTGTACTGTCGCCAATCTTCGCAAACCAAAATCTTATATATATCAATTAAAAATATAATGCACTGATTTGGCAAGAAACCCTGATTTGTACATCACTTAAAAATGTATTCGGCTTATGTTTCATGTATAACATAACCCAGCGCGCGCGCACACACACATGCATCAATTTTATCCACTATATTTTAGTCAGGTGACCACACCCTATTATAAAACGTGAGGAAAAAAACATGGCTGTGAAGAACGCAACCAGCAACAGATTGTCCAAAGAAGAGACGTAAAGTCGTGTTGTTCGCTTTTTAATCACACAGGTGAACTCCTGCCATGATTTTTACTCACTTTGAATACAAGTCCAAAAAATGTAATTGTAAAGTTAACTTTAATACGTCTGCATTGTATTTATTTTCTTCCTTTACAGTCCTAAAAACATATTTTTGTGCGACGTCTTAATTTACGTATACAGTCAGAATGTTTGATGAGATAAGCCGAATGCATATTTAATTTTTTGTTTGATCTGATGTGGTGTTTGCTCCTACTTTTTCTTGTCGAAAGGGGCGGGTAAATGCTGCCAGGCCACACCCACCAACAACAAATACATCAGTTGCTTCACAATAGGCTACGACAGTCTGTCTTACCCAGATATTTTTTTTCTGTAAACTGTCACAGTTCGCAAAAGTTTAAAAGTGGAACTGCAAAATGATTTTGGAGAAAATGTACAAAAATTTGGTCTTGAACATTTACAGTTTGATCTTTTGAACCCCTGTGTTGTAGAATGTTTTTGCGTTCTTGCTAACTGTAAAAAACTAGCGTTAAGTTTTAAACGGCGACACATTTTCATGACTGCTTCCCAGATCAGTGTGTTTTTTCTCATCTGTGCTCTCCGTAGGTGCGGGTTCACGTACTCTCAGCTGTGCGACACAGTCGGTATCCACCCCACCTGCGCCGAGGAGCTCACCAAACTCCACATCACCAAGCGTTCGGGTCTGGACGCCACGGTGACCGGCTGCTGAGGTTAAACACCCCTCCCTTACCTTAAATACACCGAACACACACACCCTGTGATTTCACAATCAAGCTGTAAAGCTCAGGTTCGTCTCACCTGCGGCCTGTCATGACCTTTGACCTCCGTAGTCTCCAAGAGCGCTGTTTCAGTCATTTAGCTTTTACGAGTTCCTGGAAGTAAAACGTTTTTATAGATGGATATTGAAGATACACCTTGAGTCGTGATCTCTATTCTAGACCTTGGCGTCATTTGTGTCCCTTAATTCACTCGATACGTCTAGAGAGCAAGATTAACCAAAAAAAAAAAAAAAACAGGCTCATAAATCAGGATTAAGGCACTCCGAGATGAGAGTCGCAGGAGAACGGAGCAGCCGGGCGTTTTTAAAAACATATTCACCGAAATATTGTTGTTTCTCCGGCTGTACTTCCTGTCCATTACTCATTCTCCGCAGCTGACACTGATGGATGGGCTCGGTCTGTCGCCACGGCGATACTCCACGGTTCCCAGGGAAGCGGACAAACACGGGCCGAGCAGCGTGTCAGTCAAACCCCGGGTCGAGAGAGAGAGCTTGTTTAAACCGTTTCTTTCTTTTTTTTAAAAAAACTACAGAGGTAACACAAACAACACATGCTCTTTACTTCTCTCTGCTGCAACCTGATCACCAGAGATAAAGGGTGTTTTTAGAAATGCCCTTGGACGCCTGAAGGGGGCAGTATTCACCTCCTTTTTTTCATTGTTTTTGGAGGGACACCTTAGAGATTAACCTTGGTTAATCTTAGCTTTAGCTAAAATGCTGATGAGTGTCCTTTTATTTTATACTCAAAAACTGTAAAAATTTTCTTTTTTGTAAAATTTTCACTAGTTTATATAGTAGGAATTACATTCATTCATTTATCTCCTATAGCACTTATCCTGTATACAGGGTCGTGGGGGGCCTGGAGCCTATCCCAGGAGACTTTGGGCATGAGGCGGGGTACACCCTGGCACACACACACACACACACACACACACACACACACACACACACAGACCTGAGGCGAGAATTGAACCCTTGACCCTGGAGGTGCGAGGCCACAGTGCTAGCCACTACGCTATCGTGCCATCTATAGGAATTACAAATGAAACAAATTATTAAAAACTGGTTAATCTATTACTCAAATTCTATCATGCCACAATTTAAATTTAAAAAAAGAAAAAAAAGTTAAGTTCAGAATTACAAAACCAGCATTCTGTATTCAATTATTTATTTGTTTAGTGTTAAATTTCTCCCAAATGAATGCTCTAAAGAATAGCTTCCTAATGCTGATTGGTGTTATCAGAAGGACAAACACTTGGTAAAAAGGCTGCCTCTCTAGGGACCCTCCTCCCAAATGGAGCAAGATTTTGTATTGTAATATTGGTGATTAGGAACAATCTGTTGAATTAAAAACCTTAATTATAGAAACATCAGAAACCACTAAGACTCTCGAACCTCTCGTAATGATTCACCTTAGCAAGGTTCATTTCAATCCCATTACATAAAGCTAACTAGAAAAAAACATTCCCTTTTACTAGCTTACTAAAGGCGAGCTCTAAATGAACACATGAACCGTCCAAACTCTCACCTCGTCTTTGAACCCTGAGTTATAGACTCCGTTTTGTTCCCCTTGTTAGAAATACACTCAGGAAAGGTTGTGAGTGGTTTTTTTTTTTGGTTTTTTTTCACCCCAACAGAGGTGGTTTGTTTTTGTCTGATGTGCCTCAGCTCTCTGATTAATGAGGCTCGGAGTGTGTGTGACAGGCCGCTGTGGAGAACGAGACGGAGACGAGCAGCGCTACCAGGTTTATTTGGACCTGAGGAGGAAGCGAGGGGTTCTGTGTTCATGTTTTTAAGGGAACAGGGGGGTGCTGACTGAGGAATCCTGACCCCGGTACACTACCACTAACAATAACAGCTTAGCCATAGCTACACACACACACACACACACACACACACTCTCTCTCTCTTTTAGGGGATGTGAAAGGATTGGGACTGGAGTGGAGTTTATGTCTTTACTGGAGCTTAGGAGGGAACGTTTGATTATGAGAATTTCACAATTTGTCCAAATGTACAGATGTTCTATTTCCATATTATCATGATGACCGCAGTACGGTATTATCCTGGTTGTAGTTGCGTAACATTCCGGAGACTGTTGAAAGCTCCCGTGTCTCTCTAAAGGGACGGTGAGGCACTTTGTAGGATCGTCATATCATCATAACTTGTACGCATTGTAATGTTTGTTTAGCTACAAAGCTAAACCACTAGACCACCATTCCATATTCAGATCAGCTTGCATGATGACTAGCTGATTGCCGATACCTGACTATAGACACACAAGCTTGTTAAGTGCAAAAAGATTTGAGCCCCCCTTCACGTTTAAGGGAGGATGTACAGTAGCGAGACGACAATCGACTTTAAGGATCTGAAACCCGTTCCAGGATGTAAAACATGCAAGCTATTGTAAAATATCCAGAAAAGGGGAAACAAACTTTTGCACTCGGTTGTAAAATGTAACAATAAGTGATCTTGCAGCTTATGCGTACATGACACTGAAATAGCTTTTTATTATTATTATTATTATTATTATTCATATTATTATTATTATTATTTTTTTTTTTCAACCTCCAGTCTCACAGTTCCTGTCCCTTGACACACACACACACACACTCCGAGGGGTCAGGGTTGAGCTTGTCAGGGGGGGCCAGTTAATGAGGACCTGCACTAAAAGCCCTAAGAGGATCGGGCAGGTCTGATGTGCTGCGGCGTCCCCGCTCTGCGTGTGTGTGAATAGAAGACGCTTATCTGATATAAAGCTTTGTAACTGTATAATTTATGTGTAAAGTAATAAATGATGAGAGAGTACAGCGCCTCTGTTTCATTAATCATGCAGTGTGTTTGTTACTTCTCCTTTTTCCCCCCTTCGGAGTGTGTGAGGTTAAAGCATCGCGGGGGTCCGACTGTCAATCTGAACTCAGGAGAAGAAGACGACATTGTGCGTGCGTGCGTGCGTACGTGCGTGCGTGTGTTTGTGTGTGAAAGAGAGATAGAGATATGTGTCTGTATGTGTATGTGAGTCTGTCTTTGTATGTTTGTGTTCATATTTGTGTTTGGCTGTCTGTGTGTGTGTGTGTCTGAAACTAATCTATTACTGTGTGTATTTGTTTTGTGTGTGTGTGTGTCTCTCTTACTGTTACAAAGCACTCGCACTGGAGACTCCTTACAATGTTAAATAACCATCACCTCACAACAACAGCAGCAAGAATTTGACATTTTTTATTGATTAAACATTAAACATTGATTATGCTTGTGTGTGTGTGTGTGTGTGCGTGTGTGCAGACGCACGCACGCATAAGCGAGGTCAACTCCCCTCCCAGCATCACCGTTCCCTCTTTGACCCTGTCCTCCAATGTCCTGTCACTCAAGCACACACGTGGACAATGGAGCAGATTCCTCTGTGTTTGTTTGCTCAGGGACGGGACTCTCACGCATCGCGTCTCTCTTAAAACTTTCCCTCCTGAACCCTGAGCTTTTAGCGTCTCGTCCGTGCTCCGAAATGGAACAAATGTGTCTAAATCCGCCTTGAAATGCACTTAGCAGAACATAGCAGAACTTGCGCTCGGGCCACGCTGCAGGCTTTAATCCGTCACTGTTGTGGCCTGACAGTCCACCTGAGCTGAGCGTGTGACTCTGTGCTGTGCAGACTCTCTCGGAGTTGTGTGTGGCTTGTGCAAAAGATTTCATATTCTTACCCACAATGCCTCTCTGTCATCTTTCAGTCTCTGAAAAGGAAAAATTTAATCTTAACATTTACAAAATATTTTTAATCTAAAAAAAAAAAAAAACTTGGGCTGAGAACCAACAACCAGCTGACAGCTAACAACTTAAAATCAAAGACAAACATAAAATTAAACTCATTTTAAATCCATAATAAAAATCAGAACAATACTGAAACTCTGCAATGTCAAAAACTTCCAGAAATTACAAATTCCCCATAAATCCTGATTGTTTACATCTTCTCTTAATATTTACATATTCACATGTGATTGTTTAAATTGATATAAATAAAGAGGACTTAGTCTCTCTCTCTCTTCCTCTCTCTCTCTTCTCAGTGGGTATCTGGCTTTCTGATGAGGTTGATGTGGCACACTGACAGATTGCATTCTGGGATGCCTGTGGGCTCCTGGTGTTGTTTCTCTGAGGACTACAGCAAACCACGTGCTGTTTATTTATTCGAGGGTTTGTTCGATTGCAGGAGAGAAACAGTGCCTCATTTTTGTTGTCTCGGGTTACTCGTGTTTTTACAGATTGTGGACTGTTTGTTAGTGGACACGGGGGCCTTTCCAGACAAACCGTGAGCGTGTACATGTGTGTGTGTTTGGGGATGGCGGGTAGGGTCTGACTTGTGGCAGGGAAAAGAAACTGGTCATTTGATTCATACATTCATTCATTACATCATCTTCTATACTGCTTATCCTGTACAGGGGCCTGGAGCCTATCCCAGTAGACTGTGGGGTATGAGGTGGTGTACACACTGGACAGGGTGCCAGTCCATCTCATTGCACACACAATATGGGTAATTTGGGAATGACAATTGGCCTGTATGTCTTTGGACTGTGGAAGAAAACTGGGGTACCTGTAGGAAACCCACCAAGCATGGGAGAACATACCAAGTCCACACACAGACCCGAGGTGGGAATCGAACCCTTGATTTTGGAGTGGCAAGGCCCCTGGGCTAATCACTGTGCCACCGTGCTGCCTAGTCATTTGATATCAGGCTTATTTTCAAAAATGTTACCAAATGAGTTTCTTTTGGCACTGTGTGATTATCAATTAAGGGGGCGTGAACATGGTGTATAGTCTGTGCCAATCAATTATCTTGACAGAGGCGTGGCCTTTGTGCCGGTCAGTCTCAATGAAGGAGTCGTGGCTTTTGTACCTCTCAGACTCAATGATAGCGGTGGGGCCTCACTCGGGTACCCGTCAGTCCAGGTTCAACCTGTTGGGGTGGCCGGGGCCTCCTCTGGGCTGCAGGTTCCCAACCCAGCACTAACACACGCACTTCAACTTGGGATGATGTAATAATTGGCCAGTTTGTTAAATCGGATGGAAAAGACATTAAAATATGCATGACAAGAATTTCAGCGAGAGTTAAAAGACTCTAATCTAACCTTAATAAAACAGCCTGACCTCTCATTAGCATAGTGTGTGACCTGCAAACAAAAACAATGTGTCTTTCACGCCTGTGTTCTTCACCGAGATCTCTGTGGTGCAACACTTATTTGGTTGTCTGTTTTTCCAATTCCGTTCCCTATTTCTGCTCCAGCATGTTGAAGCACTGAAACAGATAAAGTGTACCAGTCTGTCAGCGATGCCGGACTGGGAGTGAGGCCCTGATAAATGCTGAAGTGTATAAACAGCTTCCTTTTTCAGCTGTGAAGGTCTGTGAAGGCAGAAACCCTGGAGATAAGAGTGTTTGTGTGTGAGGTGTGTAATAGTGTTGCTGGAGACCTTGACTGGATTAATCGCTGCTCTTCCCACTGATTCTCCAGCTCCATCCACACTTTTTTTCTGAAACATCTCTCACACACGGTGTCTATCAGCACAAGGCTGAGAAAGGCTCCCAAAGACAACACACTTAGGAGATACGGAGGGTCATGTTGTTGGTAGTACGTGGAGGGCTTTGGTACCATCCTTACTCCTACAAAAAAAAAACAATATTTAGTTTGGCAGGTAAATTTTAAGATGCCATGTTAAGGGTTACCTTTTGCCCTATTTGTATAAATGGTAGGCTTTCTCTACTGAAACAGGCTCTGATTTACAGTATATTGCCAAAAGTATGTGCACTTCCTGGAGCTGGCTTTGTGTACTGTGGCATTGCCATGCTGAAACAGGTTTGGACCACTTGGCTCCAATGAAGGGAAACTGTAATGCGACATGCTTCCAACTTTGTGGCTCCAGGTAAGGGAAGATCCATTTATGGGTATCATGGTGTCATACCAATACTTTTGGCCAATGGCCATATGGTATAGCTAACAATTATGAAAGCTTGCATGGCAGTTATAAACCACATGGAGTTGTTTAGTGCCCCAAAAATTTCCATTTTTTAAAATTAATTATATTTGGGTGTCACTGCGCTCAAAAATCAGACCAAGGTTTGACGGCAGAATTATTTCATGAAAATACAGTCCTAATTCAATTTGTATATTGCTTAAGGAGGCTTAACATTTTTTATTTCTTCTTGAAGCTGAAGAAGCAAATGTCTTTGATCATTGACTGTCTTTAAATGTATTCCTTAGGAATGCACTTTTATTCAAAACGACTTAGAGCTGAGTATTAAGAACCAACGCTTACCCGTGACTATTTCAGCAATCGCTTCCTTCATGAGAAATTATACTATCTAAAGTCTGTTTTAATGCTATCTATGCTCTGATAGCCTTAATTGCAACTTCAACCATATCAAATCCAACAGAATAACCGTCGCGTATTAGAATATCTCTGAATATCGCGTGAGCTGTGGCAGGATGCTGGGGTTCCTGCATTTCCTCAGGCTTTGATGCAGACATTTCCCTCCAACATGCTCGTGATGACAGCACAGCTCTAATGTGGCTGAGGACAGATGTTTATCCATGAAATCGCAATCACAGGGATTCGGCCATGCTTCCTTAGCACTTCTGTCCTCTGATATATGGCACAGACCGGTGGAAATCTCTGAAGTCTCAAGCCGCTAACACGTTTCTCTATGGAGTGATTTCACAGTAGCGCTTTTTTCTCTGAGGTCAAAGCAAATGAAAACGCCTCGACCGACCCGTAATCTGAGCTAATGTTCTCCCACAGTGTATATGTGAGAGCGAAATGGCATGAGACAGTGTATCTAGGGATTTCTTTCCTCCACTTTCATCCAGACAAACAATATACCGGCCCCCTCCTTGGACCCAGGGAGAGTGTAAACGGAGACGGCACCAATAATTCATGGCGACGCGGCCCATGGCATCTGACCAGCCCAGGTTTTTGCTGCCCCCTCGATGGGGTCACGCTCTTGCCTTGTCCATTTGCTTTAATTGGCCTGGGCTGATGGTAATATCCTATCGCACATCTGAGAGAACAAGATGACCTCATTATACTGTAGTTTAGCTGATGACAAGAGGATTCCAAATGTTAGCTAACAAGCTGTACGGACCAGGAAACATATGGTTTGGTACTGGCTTACTGTTGTTAGGATGTTATTTTGTATTCCATTCAGTCAGTTTTCACGCTAGTTTTGGACCAGATACGCAAAACCAACACAGGAATATTCTCTCAGTGGCATATCATGATATGAGATCATCTCTTACTGTATATAGAACCTGTAACCTACATAAAGTTAACTAAATGTTCCACAGACATTTTTTATGTAATCTTACCAAAATCAGAACTCTCTTAACTTTATGTGGATGTCCATTTTAAGCTTAAAAAGTGTTGTTGTTTTTTTTCCTTAATTTAGCGACTGGCTAATAAGTATATGATCTGTATATGAGCATATAATAAAAAGATGACAGAAAGCACAGAAACAAACATGACTTTTAGCTAACCTCATCTTTTACTTTGTTACGCAATCTTATGAGCATTGCCTAAATGTTCACAAGAACATTGTAAACCAGTGGTAGCTCAGTGGACTACGGTTCGGAAGATCCCAGGTTCAAACCCCACAACCACCAAGTTGCCACTGTTGGGCCCTTGAGCAAGGCC
>JAOVVA010000029.1:2038756-2053167 GCA_028565275.1 Leiocassis micropogon | reverse complement strand
ACTGATTGATTGATGGGCGTGGAGAACAAACGCGCTAAATTCACAAAAACGATGGAGACAGACAAAACAGATGCCAGGGATGCAGACACAGCTGAAAGTGAAATGCCAACAAATTCTTATGAAGCAAACCCCTGGTCATATTTAAGCTTTGATTTCAAGCACAACAAAGGGAACAGATTTATTATTCAAGGATGTTCCATCCCCCATCCCACCCCCGCTGTTACAAAAAAAAGTAACTCAGTAACTTTTACTTTGAGTAAATTTTTAATGAGCTACTTTTTGCTTTTACTTGAGTAGTAAAAAGTAGTACTTTTACTTGAGTTTACTTGTATAAGGGTAACTTTACTTGAACTTCAGTAAAAGTTCACTAAAGTAACAGTACTTTTACTTGAGTACAAAATTTTATTACTCTTTCCACCTCTGCTAGTAACTAATGTTAATATGGGGATTGTGCTCTCCAGAGTGGTGTAAAGTATTCATATTTCTGATGTGTACAGCATTTAGGTGACGGCCTTATCCACAGAGACGTACAGAAGAGTGTGTGTGTGTGTGTGTGTTTAGAAACACGTCCTCATGTTGGGTCACCAGGTCAGGCGCTGAGAGCACCACTGAGAAAGATCTAAAAACCAGTTTTAATTATATATCAACTGAAAGGATTTTTAAGGACCTGTGTGTGTGTGTGTGTGTGTGTGTGTGTTAAATACAAATAACTATTACACATATGGTGTGTTCATATTTGCTAGTATTGTGGTGTGTGTGTGTTTAAGGGAGACATACTGTGTGTGTATTCAATACAGATAAAAAATTTTGAACTTTTTACTTAACTATTGCATAAAGTGTGTGTGTGTGTGTATTGGAGACATTACTTTATTGAAGTGTGTGTGTGTGTGCGCGTAAAAGTCTGGTATGTCTGGTTTTGTGTGTCTGTGTGTGCACGTATGTATTGGAGACAAGTGAAAATTGTGTGTGAAAATTGGAGACACTGTGTTTGTGTGTGTGTGTAAGATACAGAAAACTATTACATCAAATGTGTGTGTATTGAAGACAAATAACTATTACATTGTGTGTGTGTGTGTGTGTGTGTGTGTTTGTGTGCAGTGCGGATACAGATAACTATTACGTAAAGTAAGTGTGTGTGTATTAGAGAAACACACTTTATTTAAGTGTGTGTGTTTTACAGATAACTATCGCATAAACTAAGTGTTTTTGTATTAGAGACACACTTACTTTATTTAGGTGTGTGTGCATGTGTGTGTATTGGAGACAAATAACTATTATTTGTGTTTTTCTGTGTGTGTTTATGTGTATTGGATAGAGATAACCATTACATAAACTAAGTGTATATGCATGGTTGTGTACATTAGATGCAGATAACTTACATGTAGTATGCGTGTGTGTGTGTGTGTGTGTGTGTGTGTGTATGCTGTAAATCTGGGCAGACAGCAGGCCTGCAGCTCAGCAGTGAGTTATAGCTGTGTGTGCTTTTATCTGTGTGTTGTTATCCGCAGTGTTGATTTATGAGAGGACCTGCTGCATGTAGCAGCTCAGCGCGAGTGCTTTCTCCTGTCCGATAACGGAGCTGAGACACAGCGCAGGTCACACAGTGTATCTGTGAACTCTGTGTGTGTGTGTGATATGGACTGGCGGTGGTGGTCTAATAGAGAATATATGAAAGACTGTGTGTGTTAGGATCAGTCCATATGCATGGTGGTATATGAGTGTGTGTTTGTGTTTTTGCGTGTGTTGTGCATTTGACTCTGTTTGTGTAAAAGCTTATAAACCCTAAGCTGCAAAATAACAGTTAAGGTTTCATTGTTATAATAAATAATAAGTAAAATACATTACAGTTCATTATTTGTGATTGTCGTGTGTATGAATGTGTTTACTGTTTTAAAATTTCCCCCAAAAAATTTTGTGGTTATTTTAATGTTGTGCAAATCTTCGCAGAAAATCGGGGTTATAGTAATGTAGAATTTAAAAATCACCAAAAACTGATTATATGTCTCGTTACTTTTGTAATTTCCTAATTGATCACAAATAATGAAAGTATTAAAACAGTTTTTATGTTTGTTTGTCATAAATTGAGCCCTTTTAATAGTTGAAACCTTACTTTTTCCAGCTAGAAACTTATTTTGTATACTTTTTAGTAAGTGAAATTATTGTAAATTGATTTACATTTGTGAGTTTTACAATTGATACAATTGTACAATATTTTACACTATTAAAACCTAAATAATTTTCCAAATTTTAGTAAATTTTTAGATTTAAAATAAATATGAATAATAAATATATGCAATATTTTGGATTGTTGTAAGTTCATTAATTTTAATAATTTAAAATGTAAAAGTTTATTTTTAAAAATCACTTACAATTTTGCTCTTTGAATACTTTTATTGGATATTAATAGTTAATAATAAAACTCTTTTTTTATATAATCAGCAAACAAGCTCAATGTATTTAAATGTTTGTGAAACAAATGCTTTCCTTTTTGTTCTGACATCTTCAGATTTATTCCGTGTTAATTTACAGAAATAAATTTTTAGGAGTAATTTTATGTGTAAAAGCAGGAATTAGATGATTAAAAGAATCCAACAGTTGTCTTTATAATTTTTATTTTCTTGTTTATTTTTAGTCTTTAATTCATAAAAGTCACTTATATATATATTTTTTTTACAAATAAACAAAGTGCAATAACAGTTAAGTTAACTGACATTTAGTTTAGTAGACATCTTTAGTTTTAGGCGCTAAGCATACTTGGAGATAGTGAGTGTATCCTACAATTCACATGTGTGTTTGAGTATGTGTGTGTGTGTGTGTGTGTGTGTGTGTGTGTGTACGATGGAGCTCCAGTGCGGTGTGTGTGTATAGGAGGATACAGATGAGGAGTCATGTGATGAGGCCTGTAATTGGTCGACAGCCCCAGAGTTTGATTAATGTATATAACTCCACTGAGCTTCATTAGCCAGATAACCTTTACTCATACACTCGGCTTCCTGTTTTACTCTAGTTTTGATACATACTTACTCCTGTGTGACCATACACTGATCAGCCATAGCATTAAAACGGCTTGAGAGGTGAAGTGAATAACTTTGAATAGTTTGTCCCAGTGAAACCTGTCAGGGGGTGGCATATATAAGGCAGCAAGTGAACAGTCGGGTCTCGAAGTCAATGTGTTGGAATCAGGAAAAATGGGAAAGTTTAAGAATCTGAGCGGCTTTGACATGAGCCAGATTTTAAGGTCTAGATGATGGGTCGGAAAAACTCCAAAACAGCAGGTCTTGTGGGGTGTTTACGATATGCATGGTTAGTACATTCCAAATGTGCTCCAAGGAGGGATAACTGGTGAATCAGTGACAGGGTCATGGGCAGCCAAGGGTCACAGATTGATGCCCTTGTAGAGCCAAGTCTATCCTGTTTGGGGCTTCTTTACGGAAGAGCTACTGTAGCACAGATTTCTAAAAAAGTGAATGGTGGCTCACAGTGCATTGGTCAGGATGCTGACCCGTGTCCTCCACCAAAAGCACCTACATTGGGCACACGAGCATCAGAACTTGTCTGATGCTTATGTGGAGCGATTGAATGGTGGCCTGATCTGATAAATCACGTTTGTTTTGACATCATGTGGATAGACAGGTGTCTGTTGGTCACAAGTACCCCTGGAAGAGACAGCACCAGGATGCACAATGGGAAGAAGGCGACCTGGTGAAGTCCGTTTGACGCTCTGAGAAGAGTTCTGCTGGGAAACCTTAGGTCGTACCATTCTTGTGGGTGTTATTTCTGACTCTCTCTTTCATTAGACAGACGCTGGTCCCCTGTTGTGTGCCGGTTACGAAGATGGTTCTCTTATACTCTGGGACGTGTCCTATAGACGTCCTCTCAGCTGCCTGAAGGTCCATCCTGAGCCTGTCATGTGTCTGGACTTTGATGCTGGAAAGCAAAAAGGTATCTCTGGTTCCTCGGACAAAAACCTCTGCTCCTGGACACTTGACGGCCAGCAAAATCTTCAGGTTTGTATATATGCATTGTAGATATCCACTTAAATTCATAGTCTTTTTGCTTTTTGATTGTTTGAATGATTGAAAAGTAGCACGATTGTGAAAATGGTTTTACAGTGTATAAGATGTTTTTTTTCCCGCAACATTGCCCTGCCCCTGCACCCTTCAAAAATAATGAAGATGATGCTTTAGGGCAGTGGTGTATTGGTCACAGCCTTACACGGTATCTGGAAAGAAAATGTTTGAAAGAAAGGAGGAAAAAAGAAAAAAAAATCCAGACTGATATACACTCCTGCTCTTGTTGTTCTTTCCATCGCCTTTTACACTTGAACGGACGGATTAGAAATATTTTCAAACCCTCTGGTATTATTTCTAGCATCATGCACACAGGAAAAAAAAAAAAAAGAAAAACTATCTGCCCTAATACTGCGAAAGCACTTATTTAATATTTCTGAAAATAGAGCTGCACGGGAGGTTGGGTTTACTTTGCTGGCGCTGAGGGGGGGGAAGAGAAGTGAGCTGTGATTTAAAAGGCGATTTTTGGAAGCGAGCTCAGAGGGAGCTGGGAAAAAGAGTCAGCAGGGGCTTTTAAATTACGCCGAAGTGCAGCGCAGTGTGACGTCCAGACAGCCGCTGCGAACTCTTCCCACAGAAGTGTTTTTGTGTGGCTGCAGCGCCGGGGTATCTGACGGGTGGCTGCCTCTCTCTCTCTCTCTCTCTCTCTCTCTCTCTCTCTCTCTGTCTTTCACATGCACTGACATTCTCTTATATTGTTTCACTGTACCCCTTTCTCTCTCTCTCTCTCTCTCTCTCTCTCTTTTCTGTCCCACTGATAAACGGCCCGTGAGAGGTAATAAAAGCATCAAACCCGAACAGGCTGCAAACCGAACCCAAAACACATCTGCAATACAAACACAGCAGCAGTTCTCAGTCGGAGGCGGCAATAAAGGCTAAACGGGGCGAACTGGAACGAGGCCCTGAAGAGACAAATGCAAGTTCTATCATTTCGTCCTTAATGTTTAACACCAGTACAGGTGATCAGTTAAAATTTACGCCTGCGTTAACATGATGAATACCACAGCGTAGTCCAATTCACACTTCTGCTTAGTCAGGAGGTGTTGAATAATCATTTTCAGTTTATATTAATGCATTATAAAACAGTTTATATTAATGCATTATCATTTCTATAGTACACAGGCGTGTACACCGGATACGCCACATACGCGGATTTAAAAAAATTTTAGGGGGGGGCGGGGTTTCTTTACAGTGAAAAATTTTTTAAGGAAGGAGTTTCAAGTGTTAGTGCTTCATCACAGTTGGATGTAAAGTTTCTCAATAATATGTTAAGACAGATACAAGGGAAGTTCAAGTCAAACCGGGACTCGCGATGACATTTCTTGTAAACGAAGGCGTGAATGTGATTGACATTTACAGGAGACTTCAAGATCAATACGGTGATGAGACTCTTAGCCGCAGTAAAACATTTCAACCGTGCAAATGTTTTTAAAGAAAGTGAATTACAATCCCGGCTGAGATGGCTCGGAGTAGCCGAGCAGTCGTTTCTGTGAACATTCAGAGATGATCACCTGATGAACGCCTGATCCTTGAAAACCTGCGTCGCCAACTTGCAGAAGAGACGCATCTGTCCGTGTGAACTGTACACACAATCATTCACCAACACCACTTGGACGTTAGAGGAACTCGGCTGGAAGTTATTGCCACATCCCCCGTACAATCCTGACCTCGCTCCACAAGGAGATCCTGGGAGGCCTTCGTTTCAGACGTGAATGAAGCAGTCAGTCCGATCACGGCTCTTGGAAAACTGAGCAAACGGTCTAACTTGATGGTATCCAAGCACAAATGAAACACTGGGGTAAGTGCATTGGTGTAGCAGGGGATTATATAGAGAAATAAAGGGATTTTTTAACTCTTATAACCATGTTCTGTTACTGTACACAATCAAAAATTCCCGCTTAGACTTGAACGCGCCTCGTAGAATAGTGCAGTGTTTTCTGATATAAAAGCATTAAAACGTTTCAGAGCATGCCGTTGTTATGAAAAGAATGAACTTCAGGGTGGTGACAGGGACTCGGCTTCTTTCCAGCGGTAAATGTTTAATGCCTTACGTAATATTAGAACTGTAGTGAACATGCTGTTCAGTTATTGTTATTTTTACCTGATATGATGACATCAACTTATGATGAATTACAGTTGAAAGCAGCCTGAATTCTATCATGATTTATTATTACATTTTAGTACCATGATTTAAATAATGGCACCCATGAAAACAACTTAATTGAAAATACTAAAATCAGGCCATGCACCATGAGCGTGACTGCAAGAGTGTTGATATTCATTTATTCCTGTTAGAAAGTATAAACCCCGTTTACTTTTACAAAAACTTTACCAGGTTTTTTACTGAGACTTCAAGAACAGTACGGTGATGAGGCTCTTAGCCGCAGTAAAACATTTCAACCGTGCAAATGTTTTTAAAGAAAGTGAATTACAATCCCGACCGATACATAATATATAATGTTAGATCTTTTCAAAGTTAATTGTTTAATGAATTGAAAACTCTTCAGTTAATAAACAAAATAAACGAAAGTAATAAATAATGAAATATAAAACTCTAAAAGAAAACAGTGCACTTTTATTTGCTTTTTTTATGTCTGAGGTTTTGTATTTTAAGCTTAATATAGTTTAGCACAATCATATGACCATAAAGAAATAGTTTGTCCAGTTACAGCCATTTTGAAAATAACAGAATAGAGGAAACTTCATACGACTGAATAATTCATGTGTATTTGAACAGTCAGTAAACATTGACTTTCTCTCTCTTTTTCCCCCCTTATTGACTTAAAACTGCTTCTGATAGAAGCCAGAAGTATGAGTTTGTGTGCGCGCGCGTGTGTGTGTGTGTGTGTGTGTGTGTGTGTGTGTAGACTTTGTTGGAAGTGATGGTCTGGGAAGCGGTTCTTATCGGAGGCAGATAAATAGAGATTCGACCTTTCAGCCTATGCACACTCCCTGTGGTGTTTAATGTCTGGAATAGAAAGAGGTTTCGTGTGTGTGTATGAGTGTGTGTGTGTGTGTGTGTGAGAGAGAGAGAGAGAGAGAGAGACATGGGGTTGACTAAGAGTAATGGCGCGTGCATATCACCTTGCCCATGTGCATGTGTGAATGCAGGGAATTTTGTGTGTGTGTCTGTGTTAGTGTGTCTGTGTCAGTGTGTCTGTGTTAGTGTGTAAGATAAGACGAGTAAATAAGCCGTGTCCGTCTGTATGCTATTTAAGAGAGACTCTTAGATGCACCACCGTCACCCCCCTTAAATTGCCACATGGTCAGCCTAGATTTCTCAGAATGCGGCATGCTATTGACCTTTGACCCCAATCATATCAGCCCCCCCTTCTTTCCCAGTCTCCAGATACACGAACTCCCATAACATGAGGCTGTTAGTTTTGTTGCTGAATAATAATAATAATAATAATAATAATAAAATTATTATTATTAATAGTGTCATTAGTAAATAAATAAATACTTTTTAAAAATTTTGCTTACCTTATTAAAGCATTATTTACATTGTGTAAGTACTAGTTAAGTTTTAATGTTGTTGTAATAATAATTCCTTTTATATTCTATCTATACTAATACATTTTTATTAAAAGTTTAATGCGATCACTATAAATGAACCTTATTATACTTTATTTATTTAAATTACAAATAAACAATTTTGTTTAATAAGTTGATTGTTAAACTTCGAAAATGCTTCATATATTAATGTTAATATTAATATTAAAGATAAATACTGGATATTTTCACTGCTTAGACATAGTATTGTTTAGTTTGGTGATATAAGGTAACATACTAATAATTCATGTTAAGCCTAAATTTGTAGGATTATTATTAGGATAATAAAATATTATTACAGAAGTAAATGAAAATGTCCTGAGTACAACACACACACACACACACCTGTCATCAGTAGAAATAATCAGAATTAAGCTATTCTCATTAACACAGCTTGTTTTCTTTTTCTCACCGCTCTGACGTGCTCATGGTTTATAACGTGCCTGATCGGTGGTGTGTAAGAAGCTTGGATTTTGGCAGCCCAGGTGTCAGGATGCTTTAATCACAGGTTTCGCGGCAGCGTGTGCGGCAGTGCATTTCTGAATGAGCGGTGTGTGTTTCCCCCCTGCAGATGGACACGCTGCTTTCCGTCAAAGTGATGATGAGTTGTTTCAATGTGTCAGCGTGAAGTCATCCAGCTGTGCCCAGACTCAGATAGTCCATTTTTTTCCCTCCCCAAACAAACCATCACACCTGTGCCAAGAATGCACTGTAGTGAGCATTTTTATTGGCTAACGCATGTTCGTGAAAACGTCTTGAGACTCAGCTGGGAATTGAAGGTTGAGACAGCTCCGGACTTGGAACTTTTGGCATGTGTGTGTGTGTGTGTGTGTGTGTGTGTGCTAGAAAGAGATTAATATTACATACTTGTGTTAAACCCAGCTTGGAAAAAATACTTGGGCAACACTGTGACTGATGGCTCTTAAAGAGTGATGTATAAAAGAGTTGGAGCTTGGTTGCAGAAATTTTTCAGACATCAGAGTTATGTCTCCCAGGAGAAAGCCTTTTATTAATGAGAGCTAAACAGCTTTTATTAATGAGACACAATCTGTGGTTTTTCCATCTTTGGGGGATGTAGTTGCTCTTGGATCCAACTATCTAGCAGTTATACGCCACAATATGGACAAAACAAAAAGAATTCGAGGAAGAAACAAAGCTGAATTTCAGGCCACGCTAAAATGCAAAACTCAAAGCGGGAATTGGTTGCGTATAAGGACGAGCTTTATAATAAACCCAAATCTGCAAAACGACCTCGATAATGTGGAACACACTGCCTGATTGATCAGATTTCTAGATGAAGCGAAAGGTCTCAACTAGCATAAGGAACCAATGTGTGATTATGCAACGGGATGTTGAGGTCGGGTCCCAGTGTGAGGTAACCCATTGTGTGCTACGTATATACTCTACTGCAAGTGCATCTGCGTCACCTGTGTCTGTCCTTGAAGCACCGGTTGGGAATTAAAACAGTGCTAACACACCAGGTGTTGTCTGTGCAAGATAGTTGTTTGGTTGGAGTAATACTTATTGGGTGCTGTCCTTGCAAGACCATGTCCGTTACTGTTATGAGGCATTTACACACACGTGTAAAAGCACAAGTGTGGGTTAAAAACACCATTGCTGTCCTTGTGACATCAGGGTAGGTGTCATTTTGGTGGTCGACACATCAGGTCTACTCATGTGAGGCATCAACCCAGGCATTATCACCACTGATTGCAGGTAAGCTAGGGAACATATTGGAGGGAACATGTTACATAGTATGGGGCCACAGATCACATGCATGCATATTGGGAACAAACATGAGGGAACTTGGAGGGAGAACTGTTCCTGTTTAAATTGAATGCAGGTTGAGAACTGACAAACAAAATGCAGATCAGGTCCCA
The DNA here is from genome assembly GCA_028565275.1 of Leiocassis micropogon. Lineage (NCBI taxonomy): Eukaryota > Metazoa > Chordata > Actinopteri > Siluriformes > Bagridae > Leiocassis > Leiocassis micropogon. The sequence continues at coordinate 2,043,665 of JAOVVA010000029.1, read as the reverse complement.
ACCTGGGGATACACTGGGGTGTCAAATGGGTAGCGAATCAAGATATGAAAACTACTACCAACAAAATGCTGTAGATTAACTATCTAAACATGGAGCGCGGATTGGCCCATTTTTAATGTTTGTGGAGGAGCACACGATGAGTAGTGATCAAACAATGACACCGTGATGCTGATTTACAATGACACAAATCAGGTAATGAGTCAGGGTGCGTGAATCAGGTACCACATTGGAGGAGCAAAACAGTTACAGACACAAAAGAACTTAATTTCCAATTCCAATCCAAATGTTTAACCTCAAAAACTGAAAATGCTTTACATTTTCCTGATCAGAATCTCCACGTTCTGTGGAAAATGTTTTTGCTTTTATGACTGTTTAGATCATTATGATGTCTTAAATCCAGCTGCATCGCTGATAAAAAGTCAGGGGAAATGGGTGTTTACAGAGTGACATTAAATGAGAAATATCTCTCCTTTCCCCACCTTTCTGCAAGTCTTTCCTTTTTTTATATTTTATTTATTTTCCTGTGATCGTTTTATCATCCTGGTATGTTCTCTTAATGAACTGGATGTATTTCCCTGACACAAACTACGGGAAGGAAAACAAACACAGATAGGCACATTAACCCATCATTATCAGCACAGTAATTCGGACCAGATGGACCGTTTAGGGCTAAGCATACCAGCTTTACCGTGGAACGATCCATCTCTCTCTCTCTCTCTCTCTCTCTCTCGTTCATGCACACCCACTCTCCTCCTCCTCGTCTTGTCCGTGGGAGAAAGTTGCTCTTCTGATCTCGATGTTTCGCAATCCCTGATTGAGTTCCGTTCTAGATCAGGCCAGCCCTATGCTGTAGGAGCCCCTGTTACCAAGGTCAAGTTTCTTTAGATATTTTTGTATGGCAATTAAGGAGAACGGGAAATGTATTTATAACGAATGCCCACCTCTTATGATAACACCAACTTCTAAACATTTCAGGTTAGTTTATTCGAAATTAAACCAATCTGTAAATGCTGGTAAAATTCCCCTATTGTGGTAATTATTAACTCCCATTATTAACTCTGGTATTATTCATGTCTACAAATTGTTAATTGACTTCCGTTCTTGATCAGGACATCCTGTTTGTGTAGCAACCCTGGCAACCAAGATTTTAAAGGAATTAAAAAGAAAGGAACATTTTATAGAAAGTAATACTCATGCATAGTGGTAATAACATTTGAACATTTCTGGTTGCTTTTATGAATAAACAGGATTTTGTGGATTCCAGGTAGTTGCTAAGTACTAATACTGTCTTTGCCAATTCTGAACATTTCATACAAATTGTATGTGAATAAATGTTAATTACTAAATGTTACACATAACCTTAAAAATGCTAAACATAGATTTCTAGAAATTTCTAGATTTCTAGAAACATTAACCTCGTGGTAAGAACATTTAACTTTGCATGATCTTTGTAAGTGTTATTAGGTTAAAAAAAAAACAATAAAAAAAAAAAAGTTTGTTGCCTATATTTAAAAACAGTAAAAACTAATTAATTTTTGGATCGTAGACCTCAGATCTTGAATCTGTATTACCATTTATCTAGGCCGTATTTTTTATTTATTTTTTTTGCACCCATGCATTAAAGTGATGTTTGCTAGCGTTCCTGACACACGGCGCTTTTGCCAGTGCATTCCTCTCCACTCTCGCTTTGGGAATACCTGGCCGCTTTATATCTTCCACATGCACGCCCGAATGGCTCTGATTTTGCGAGCAGAAGCACGAGCACGCTGACAAATCCTTCACTGTCTCCAAACGCAGACGAGTCCATCAGTCTCTCCGGACAACGCTTATGAAGTCGATTTTACGCTCGGCTGTTTGATTCCAGCATCCAGACCAGATGCTGCTCGATGAGACACAAAACACACACAGGGGCATGCAAGCACGCATGCACGTGTATACATTCATCAATATTTTCATTATAATTACATGCTCCATGTACATTTGTCTCAACACACACACATGAATACCCTTATATATGTGTACACAAAAAACCTGCAGTATTGCTACGTGTGTATTTATTTACGCATATTCTTAATATGTATACACAATTTGTGTTTCACTATCAATACACATACAGTGTATATATTTATGTACACAAATGCACATGCAGTCTTGCTACACACACACACACTTATCCAGTGTCTCTTGCCAAAGACTACAAACGCACACACATACATGTATATAATTAATACAGATCTACACCTTATAGTTGCACACATGGGTGTGCATGTGAAAAGGTCATCCTTAAACAGATGCATGCACTTGCATAGACAAAGACTTACGTCTGCTCACTCAATAACGTGCGCACACGTGTAGAGCAGACGGCTTGTGACCATTTGTGCAGCACGTACCTTCGTGTCTTTGCACCAGAGAGCGAGTGAAGATAATGATCTCGCTGTAATACTTTACAATATGTCACTGTGCTGCCCATTACGAAGATTTATCAGGCCTCTGAGCCGCCGTAGATCACAGAGGCTCTGTAGATCGGTAACGTTTAGCAGGGGGCTGTTTCTACCCCTTATTTATTGGGTCCCTTACGACACTGCCCACAGCTTTCACTGTCCAAAGCAACACCTAAAGACCTGAAAAATTAAAGCGTTCAGCACATTAGCGTTCAGTTACTTTAACTTTTGCACATTTTAACTTTTCACTCCAAACCAAATAGTCATAGGAGAAGCGTTACAAATGTTTAGCGGGCGATGAGGAAATTAAAAACCAAAGAAAAAAAAGAAAAAAAAAATCTTTGTTTTTAACAAAGATTTAAAGTTAGCCAAATTTGAGCCTGACCTACACTAAGGGGTTTCTTTTCTATACTCACTGTAGGAAACAAAAATCATTAAACAAAAAATATTGAATTAGATGGTCATACATTTTGACCGGTGCTGTATATTAAAATGCTATTTATTCCACAACCTTGGAGCAGCTGCAGCAAAAGCCTGATCACCTCTGTATCTTGTACTTAGTCCTTTGTATTTATAAAAGAAGCTGCTGGGAGGATCTAAAACGACTCGGAAGTCAGTGCAGCAATGCCGAAACAGTGGGTTCATGTTCTCGCCTTCGTGAAGTTGGCAAAAGACGAGCAGCAGCATTTTGAACCAACTGTAACCTGTTTAATGTATTAAGCATTTTAATAATAATTCATACCTGGAGTGAATAAATCAGTGTATAGCCTTTTATAAATAGGAAAAAATCAGTCTCAGAAACACTTCTGTCTGTCTGCATAACACAAAACAGATAAGACTTCACCTTGGAAAGTTTTCTTGAAAGAGCTGGAAGAAACTTTATGCCTGAGTTTGATGCCTCGGTTTCTCAAAGGTAAGGTTGCCATCAAATATTACTCCCAAATTCCTTACAAAGGGTTTTATGGACGGAGCCAAAAGACATGTTACTTTTTCAGCCATACGAGTGCACTATTATATTCCCTACAAACATGGTCTTTTCTTCTACCCAATTGTTACGTCGATTAACACAATAAAAAAAAAAAATTACATACCATGCAAACTCGTCACATCGATAACAGGCTCTGAGCAGGTAACACCAACATCTTCACTGTGGTCACAGTCGTGAGATCCAAATCCATTATGAGAGCACTGTGTGATGATGCTTTCTCTACCAGAACACTGAACATCATCCAGCCATATTGGATTGCTTTCATCATCAAAGTCGGCCCTGTGAGTGTAGTTGATGGCTTTACCACATCCGAGCTGTCTACACACCACGTCTGCATTGTTCATGTCCCAGTGATCATCACACACTGTTCCCCACTGGCCATCATGTAGGATCTCCAGTCTGCCTGAACAGGAGTCGATGCCACCAGTGAGTCGTATGTTACCTTACAACACAAACAGTTTAATACAACATGTGCATTCAATTATGACAGTAAATTTTTTAAACAAATTTGCCAAACACTTAAACTAATGTGACTCAATTTCTGCTACTCTTTTATATTTCTCAAACATGATATCAGGACTTTTACATAATCAACAATGAATATAATACATTTTTAAATAATCCTTCATTTGTAGTGGCTGAATGCAGTTTAAAAAAATGAAAAGAAAAAGAGAAAAATCCTAACTGGATTACACTGGCTATACACTAATTTATTCACATTTTTTATTAAAAAAATTAGATTCAGATTTAGTTTTTAACCTTGCTTTTGCCTCCTGCAAATATGAATGAATCATTGATTTTTTTCCCCCAGTGTTTAGGCGTACAATGATCATTCAGGTGAAAAAAAAAAAGTAAAAATAAATTCCTTAAGCGATTTGCATGTCATGGGAAAAAAAACAGACTGATGAGGTTGATGTGGTAAGCAGTGTGGCTTTCACTGGAACTGAAGTGGATATTTTTGCAACTTTATTTCTTGTGCATCTATTTATCTATTATTCTGTCCAATCTCATAGAAAGACAGTATCATATTAGCGGAAACATATGCATTGGGGAAAAAAAATCTCAGCAATTAAAAAGGCTTTCCAAATGATCAACCCTTCAACTGAGTGTTCTAGAGGGGAAGAAGTCAGTAGTAATTTAGGTCATACAGTCAGTTGATTTGTATTTTTGGACCATTTTCAGTATTGTTCTTTTATTTCTTTATGTTCTCTTCCCCTTCATCTTTTAGGCTTCATCAGAATAACAATCAAATATATGACTGAGCGCCTCATACTCAGTGAATAGTTCACTCATCTGCTGCTTATGCAGTTTTTTTTTTTTAACCAAAGCATTAATGTGATAACAGGGCCAAGATATGAAATTATTTTTCTATACCTGAGCAAATAACAGCAGCATCTTCACTATGGTCACAGTCGTGAGATCCAAATCCATTATGAGAGCACTGTGTGATGATGCTTTCTCTACCAGAACACTGAACATC
>JAOVVA010000029.1:1994267-2028649 GCA_028565275.1 Leiocassis micropogon | reverse complement strand
TGTTGGGGGGGGGGGGTCTGTCATCACATCAGCTGATTGGTGGATCTGGCTATAGATCTTTGCTTTGTTCTCTTTTTTTATTTTATACATATGACTTCACAGTAATTCGAATCTCTAAACAACAAGCTCATTTGTCTTACTTGTTTACTAGTCACAAAATTTTAATGGCAATTCATTCTTTTTCGTTCCCTGAGATGGAGCGATGCTTGATTCGGTTAGATTTGTGTATGAACGCAAAGATTAAGAGTCTATTCCATATGCTAGTTTGTGATAGATGAGTTGCTATTCTTGTATATATTCTAACAAGTAATGGACTTATTAGACATTTTGTTCAGGATGGAGGATGCATCGAGAATTGAAAATGACAGCTGTCAAGAATAATTTCTTTAAGTTGTTTACCATCTAAAAGGTACACTAGCAAGACATAGACATATTCTAAAGGTCTTGCTCAAATACCCAGTGATTCTCTGGAGGTCCTAACAAACCACAAATCACGGTATATAACTTTACTTCAAGCCTGCTCTTTTCATAAAATGCCTGTTGTTATGGTGATAGTTTGTAACTAGCCAAAACTTCCCAGCTAACCTTGAGCTCCTTCCCTGTGGCTCCACAGATCCAAGACTCTGTGCCTTTGACCAATCCTGGAGTGTCCCATTTACAAATCCGTGGTGACGGTAAGATTGTAGCGGCGGCCTGCTGGGATGGAAGCGTGCAGATTTTCAGCTGGAAGAAGATGAAGCCACTTGCTGTCCTGCAGCATCACAAAGATATGCTTCACAGCGTAGCCTTCTCTGACCATCCGGAGCCTTCGAAACGTCTGATGGCGGCGGGTTCGAAGGATCAGCGCATCAGTCTATGGTCTATTTACACGGAGAACTGAGTTACAGAATGAACCTTCTTCATTTCCTAAAATGCAAATGTCCAGTATGAATGTACAAAACAATATGATTACTTCAAAGCATATTAGCAGTATTCTTCCCCTTGAAAGGTTCTTGCTAACTTGCATCACATTACAAGAAAAGTGGGTTTTGAACAGGCTTAAAAGTTTGCGCTTGGCACACAGATACACCCAAAGCTCGATGATGGATTTTATGACTCGGGTTCTTATATATCCCTGTACTTCCAGCCAGAAAAATGAACAATCAATAATAATCAATTAAATAACTGAGACGTGAATGGAGTGAGTCTTTAAAAATACTTTCAGAAAACCCAGAGACCATATGCCTATTAATTCAAGCCATGTGTTCCAGCATGGCTCCCATGTCTTTGTGTTTATCTGTGGCTATTGAAGTTAGCACGAGTCTCCATCTGCTCCGAGCTCCAGGCCTGATTTAAATCCCAGAACACAGTGACTGAGCATCCTTCACCAAACACCATCAAACCCAAATGTTCGGTTGGTCTTGTCATACCTGTGTTTGAATGCTGAGAAACGTCTAGAATGTCCTTCGCCGTTCACACGGGTTCATTAAGCTTGGCAGTTCTTTCACTGAAATGCAAGCCAAGCCAACATGACATCTGAGTACTGTGTAGTGGAAAATGTTAGCGTTTTAATAAAGAATGTTGGGTTGATATGTGTAGCGGCCGAGAATGCAGCATTACTGCTGAAACACTTCTACATCTTGTGGCATCCCGAAATGAACAATCTCTTGTCAGGTAATCCATTAGTCGCCTTTACAAAGCTAAAAGGTCAAACGTTTTGTTTCAATTCATCAAGCATGGTCAACTTAATACCGCACAAACACAAACTAGCTATGTTTTAATCCGTTATATTGTCAGCCACAGAGCTGAACCGTTTTCCGTCTACACTGTTTGCTTTCCTGCTTCGATAGATTTGTATTTGCGCTCTCAAGTCGCACCTGAGCGGCTGCACATAATTCACAGCTTGTTTTCTTAGAAACCGGTGGCGAGCTTAAACGCTGCCCTGTGGAATGACCCTGCCTGCATTCATCACACCAAGTTAATCAGTAGCGCACAGACAGGCCTGTTTGTTAGCAAGATTCATTGGGCTTGCTTAGCCAAAGAAAAAATCTATTTAAGCAAGCAAATTAATTGTGACACTGATTGTGTTATTGTGTTTTATTACACTGAAATGTGTTCTAGTTAAAGAGTGAGAGTGTGGTACATGTTAAGTCGTCAGATTCTTTTTTAGTTTATTTTAATAAATTTTAGTTTAGTTTTTTTAACTTTCGTGTGTTGTTCTTTCAAAAATTCAGCAAGACCAATAAAGGTACCAAATGGTATTTTTCATTGTTGCTAAAGTGGTACATTTGTACTGTTTTCTAGGAATTTGTTTGGGTGTATCTTTAATTGGCTTTTACTCAAACTCTTTTACCACATTACACAAGGGTTCTTGAGAATGAACTGAATTGTCCCCCGTTGAAATTCTTGGTGTTGTTTTGCTCACTTGACTCTGTGACATTGCATACTGTAATCACCTGAGAATTGGCAATGCATTACCTGCAAACTGGTACAATTTACTGACAATGTAATTACTTATGACGTATGATGATAACTTTCTATACTACCTGTGGTAAACAGTTATGAACTTTCTACATACACTATATGGACAAAAGTATTTGGCCAAACTTGTTAATTATTGAATTTAGAGGTTTCAATCAGGCCCCTTATATCCAGTGAAGGGTAATCTTAATACTTCAGCATACCAAGACATTTTGGACAATGCTACACTTCCAACTTTGTGTCAGCAGTTTGGAGAAGGTTCTTTTCTATTCCAACATGACTGTGACAGAGCCCTGTGACCTCGACCCCATCTAACACCTTTGGGATGAACTGGAATGGAGATTGCGAGCCAGGCCTTCTCGTCCAACATCAGTGCCTTACCTCATAAATGCTCTACAGAATGAATTCCTGCAAAAACACACCAAAATCTTGTGGACAGCCTCGTGGAAGCTGTTATAGCTACAGAATGTGGACCAACTCCATATTGAAATATATGTATTTGAGTGTCTTTACTATGAATTGTTAAACTGCCACAGCGTTGGAGCATACTATTTAATATTTTAATGTACAGCGATTTTAGTGAAATTGTGTCATCCTGTATGAGAAGTTTTCAGAAGAGCTCCATTAATGAACGCTGGCCAAGTTAACACTAAACACAGAATTCTGTTATATTTTTGATTTATTGTGAAGAGCAAGGATGTAACATTAACAGCACTTTTATTTACAGGGAAGAGAGATCATTTTTCCTACAATTATATAGATTTTCCCGCCACAATCAAAATTTCCTTGATGTTTTTTTTTAATCTGGAACTATTTTCATTTAAATGTCATGATTTACTTAAATGCTGTGTTTAAGTTACAAGAAAATTAATAATTTTTACAAGTTTGATAGGGTTTTTCACAGTCACGTGGGGGGTTACGCGCCTGTGGCGGGAAAACATCAAACCGTTTGGAATATCCCATCAGACAGTTGCGGAAGAACAGAGGGGGTTTCTTATAGGGGGACAATAACAGCGGGCGAGTCGCCGGCTGGAGGAAAAAGGAAGCCCAAACCAATTCAATTCACTGTGGACCTTCATTAAGTCGGTCCTTGGGTTCTCTGGATATCCTTTCGAAGTTTTGGCCGTGACCTCTACCCGCGACCTCCCCCACGAAATGATAATGGTTTCCTCCCTCCGTCTCCTGTAGACTTTGAATACAGCGAACAAAGCCTTCCGCTATCTGTAATAAATCACATCGTGTTCATGCGCATGCGCGAAGCCGCAACTGTAAAACTGTAAAAAAATAAAATGCCTGTTTAGTGCACGGTTTTGTTTGTTTCGTCCAAAAATAATCTATGAAACCAAGGCACTAACTAGAATGTCTAGTGCATGTACATGGAAAAAAATTTTTCATAAAAATGTAAATAATCATGAATGTACTATTATGTACTATTTTATTTTATTATAGCCAATTGACTATTAACTATTGGTTTTAATTGTCTATTTAAGTCGCACTGTTTTTTTTCTTATAGGTTATTTTAATTAATAAAAAAAAAATTATGACAAATTACACTTACAATTTTATGAACATTTTACGCACCCTGGTTGTGGGCTATAATAAGTTTGTTTTACGTCACAAGTTCGGTCAGGATCAAATTAATATATAACGTGTTATCATTATTGTTGTGAACCATTAAATTGTCCCTGACTGTAAATGTTTGCAACTTCTGCTTAGAAATATTAATAGTAATTGTATTATTATTATTATTATTATTATTATTATTATTATTATTATTATACCATATTGAGAAATAATTCAATTTTGTTTATATAGCGCTTTTAACAGTGTTCATTGTCGAGTTACAGAATCAACTAAACGTCAAAAAAATCAAATAAACGTTTTGAGGTGGAATCATTAAAAGTGGCATATTTTATATCTTAAGTGATTAGAAAAGCACCAAACGTGTTTTCTTAATGGCACTCCCATGCAGGCAACAATGAGCAGTCTTTGTTTAAGAGCATGCTCTACATCAATATACATCATTACTGGTCACGTTTTTATTTTGACATATTAAGAAGTGCTTTTTAAACGGTGTAGTCATTCAAGAAGTCAATAAATGCCTCTGAAAACAAGTACCTGCCATGCATAGTGCTAATACTTCAACTCCTAAGGTCACAGAGGTCATTCCTGTATTGTCCTCCCTCTTCAGCAAGCCTCCATTAGCCGTGAAGCACAAACGGAGTATTGTGTTTTAGCTGCAGTCAGACAGCCCTGGGCTGCTCAGGGTCAGGCAGGTGGAAAGGATGGCCACTTTTCATGGGACCCCATGCTAATTTTAGACCTTAGAAATCTCAACCTGTGTCTCGATGAAACCAAGAATAAATATGAAAAATTAAAATGTAGTCGGCAAAATATGTCCATCAGCGATAACTGAAGATTTTTGTTTTGTTTTGGTCTGTTTTACAGCCTGTTTTAATTCTCTCTGCTTTTAATTCTATTATTGAAAATTATTTCAATAATAATAATAATAATAATAATAATAATTATTATTATTATTATTATTATTATTATTAACAATAGAAGTCTTTATTTGTAAGAAAGACTAACCGCATTGAGTTATCTAGATCGTTTTACATGGAAGAAACAAAACGCATTTACACGCACTGTTTTGCATTAATTGGATTGACGGGATGTTCATAACATTTCCGTTCTAATCAACTGAAATCACGAATTGCTGATCGCTGAACTGTATAAATTAAGAAATAATCTATTTATTTAGTGAATTAATAAATTGAGAAACAAATCTTCATTTTCTGTTAAATATATTCCATGAGACAGATCCAGCCAATTATGATGCATTTATTGTTGAATGACGATTTAAACCTTTTGGTATTTGGTGGATATAACCATGCTATATAATGTATTTGGTGGATATAACCATGCTATATAATGTATTTGGTGGATATAACCATGCTATATAGTGTATTTGGTGGATATAACCATGCTATATAATGTATTTGGTGGATATAACCATGCTGCAATCTTATAAAAGCAGCCGAGATTTTTGTTTGTTTGTTTATAAATTTCTGTTTGTGCCCGTTATTTAATGCCCTTTAAAATAATATCGAAATAATAACTGTGAATTGTAGTACAAATTGTAGCGATTGTTACACCGTTACGTTTTATTATTTATTCGTATTTCTTTCTTTTTGTTTTGAATTCGTAAAACTGTAACTTTTAAATCGCCTACATTATGTAGTCATTTGGAGGTTATTACTACCGGAATGGTGACGTGCTATTTTTTCTTTTCTTTTCTTTTCTTTTCTTTTCTTTTCCGGTGGGATAACTGGTGTCCTGTGCACTGATTTTTCGTCCATCAAAGACAGCTTGCGGAAGTTTTCATCAAAGTCATATAGATAAGTACCGTCTGTATGTGTGTGTGTGTGTGTGTGTGTGCGCGCACGCGGCGGTGCTCACCTGCTGACTCTGTGCTAGCATCAAGAACAAACACAGCTGGGAGGAACCCATAAAGGAAGAGTCCCAGTGCCCGGCGTGATCACGGGGCCAAATCATTCCCGGGAGTCCCGGTGCTCCAGACTGCTCCTTCCTGCCTGCTGATATAGCCCAGGAAGGGTAACTATTCACAATACCAACTCTGACTATGTTAACAGATATCATTAGGATAAGATGTATGAACATGTATGCAATATTGACATTGAACTTGCATCAAGTTGCATTGCTGTTCTGTCCTACTAAATGTGGTGTGTACTTATTTTTATACCTTTAGAACTTTTCCCCTCATATATCATAATGCCTTCTTTTACTTCCTGTCTGTCTCCCTGTCTCAGAGCAACTTACACAACCTGGATGTTTTTCCCTTCCTTCTCTTTCCTATGAAACCAGTACCTCAAACAAAACAAAAAAAAATTATACTAGCAATTAGTCCTCGCCCAAATTGCTGGAAACATTGTTTAACCTTTGACACTGCAGAAAGTCGTTAGGTGTCAGAGGTCACAGTTTGTTTTCCTCTCTGACAGTCGCTTTGTGGAAAAAATGGGTTCAAAAAAGTGAGTGCAAAAATAGAGTTAAATCAGAATGAGGTAATGTCTAACGTTCTGCCTAGTGAAACTCAGTTTACGTTTTTTTCTCTTTCTCTCTTTAAATTATTATAACTATAATTTTTCAATTTGAAATCAATTTTATACCAAAATATTAATGTTCTTTGCAACAAAATAAAATTCATAGATACTTGATTGTGTTTAATATTTTTAACGTAAATGTGATGTAGCACTATCTGTCATGTTTCATCTTCATTTTATTATGTTTTTATTATATTGTAATAAATATTTTAAAGGTATAAACAATACACTGCTATGTTTTATAGCACCTGTTTATAGGCCTGAAGGGATTCAAGAAAGAAACAAGTTATTCTTTACAGAATGAAAAATGACACCACAAAACATCTGATGTTATCTTTCGTGCTGCTGTTGGTTTCTTGATAATAGATCAAAAGATCTTCAAGAAATCCGATCAGTAGTGTGCAAGTTCTTGTTTTGCCCAAGGAACTGGTGTAGAATCTGTGTTTGAAAAATGTAAACAGACGCGTGTGGCAGCCTGCACGGTGCAGGTGGACTGACGTTTTTAGTTGATGCCTTTGCAAGTATGAATTGTGTTAAATTGTCAAGCCACTGTTTGCCAAACGACTCTAGGTTTGCTGTCCAGAATAACTTTGCGGTCCTGTCTTTCTCCCTCCCGCCATCCTCTCCTCTCTCACTCCCTATGTGTGAGGTGAACTGTATGTTTTTGTTGAATGAGGTGACTATAACTTTTATGCATTTGTTCTGCAGTGTAATGAAAATGAAATCTTTACATGTTAACGTTTCAGTGCTTCCTTTCCAAATCAAACATGTATAAATCATGTTTAGACACACACAAGTAGAGCAAAGGAGCCTTTTTGCCCCCTGGGCTGTAATTAGATAAAGCCCTTAGGGAATTCTGACAAGGACTGAACAAGGTAATGGAAAATGATGTTGAAAGTAAAACATTTAATGCTTATTTTACAGGTTCAGCTAGGTCATTCTGTCCAAATTTATTTTGAACTGCATTAAGTCAGTGCCATGGTACAAGCTTCTCCGAGTTGTTTAAGATGGCCTAGCGTTTCAATGAATAGTAACTCAATCAGGAACAACAACAACGAAAAAAAATAACATAAAACATCCCAAGGCGTCTCAACACCTTCAGATCAGAGCAACATGCAAATGTCTTGCCTACCTAGAAGCTTGATGGGCTCAAGAATATATAACTTATGGCTTTTTTTAAAAGCAAAAAAAGTGCATCCAACACAAAATATTGTTTCCAGTCCGCAATAATGCATTACTTCTTATTGTGCTGGCATCTGTACTGTAGACTTCAGATCCTCCGGTGGCATTTTAAAAGTCTGATAGTGTAAAAGTCACCAGGGCAAATAGGAGCTGAACTCCATTCCACCAGGCCTGTCTGGATTTTCCGTAAATACATTTCTCCGTTTAATAAATATGGCCGTTCATCCACCTCAAACGACATGCTCGTTCCAAAACTCAACCCAAGCTTTGGACATGGAGAACTGTAGTTGTGTATATGACAGAGAGAGTGACTGTTTGTCTCAGGGTGTTTTTGGTTTGTCTTTGTTGTTGTGAGTCATTATCTCGGCCCGTAGTCATAATTTGGGGGTGCGCTGCCAGTTGAGTACATGTTGGCTGTGGCTGGGTTCATGTGAGGAGGGTAAGTGTGACCCCGGATGCTGGGTAAAGGGTATGGAGCCGCCCTGGTTTTTGCCCCTAGGTAGTGTTCATAGGTGCTGGGGTATTTGTAGGGGTGATGGTGCAGTGTGTCTGCTGCCTGGTGGCCATCAATGCGCAGTTCATGAGGTGGGCTACGAGGTCCAGAGGTCAGGGGAACAGCATGGAGGCCGCCTGGCACCGGCAGGGCGGGGCTGAGCACACGGGACATCAGCTGGTGGGCTGGGTCGGCATGGATGGGTGTGCCGTTGGGGTCACGATCGTAATCTCTCCTGCTGTCCTCTGTGGAAAGAATGAGAAGAGTTTGAATGAGTAAAATGTTAGTTGCATTAAGTGTCTAATGCATATGTGCTGTTATTTATAACTTATAATACAAAAAGAAAGTAGACTTCTGAATTGGTTAAGAATTGGTACACAAGACAGAGAGAGAATTTAATATCATTTTCAATTGATACATTTTCATTCTCTGAGAAAAGTGAGTCTCAGAGAACTTTTTGTTTGTACTTTTAATGTCTATTTTTTGCCTGAAATGGGTTCATTCATATGGTAACAGTAATTTTTTTAGACCAAGGTTTTAATTTGCCTTTGTAAGTAAAAGATACAAACTAACAAAAAAGTGTACTCTCAAGGATACCATGCCAACAAGAAATGGTACAATTTTAAGCAACAGAATTGTAGCAATGGAGAACAACATGATAAAACATTGACTATTGTGCCTTTGCGTATTTATATAATCATCACATGCTTAGAAATCAAGGTCTGTGTATCTGCCCAGTTGCCACCCTGAGGTCAGAAGATTGTTAACATTGACATTAAGATTAAGGAAAATCACTCTGGCTTGGAGCGCTTCAGCCATCACTCCAGTGGAAATGCTTTAGTACAATTTGGTTTGCTGTTGGGAAATGAAGTGTGCTGTGAGGCAAGGTAAGTTATAGGTCTCATCTGCCAAACAGCCTAATGCGCTCAGGAAATCGCTGTTCCACAGAGCTGGAGTATGTGAGGGGGGAAAAATGGCAGGGAGGATGTTTTTGGTCTGTGCGGCGTATGTCCTCTGGGCATGCAGCTGTTCAAACTTCTGTGTATTGAGGTCTGCAATCTGCCAACTGAAAATATTAAGTGTTCGGCCTGGTGGAATGTATTTTTTCAGAAATAAAATGTCACCACTATGTCTGATGCTGGTCTATTCTGGTGCCAAATCAGCGTAATGGCTTTTCAGGGGCGGTGGTGTGGATTATTGCTGCAGCATGTATTTACAGGAGGTATGCTTGTATTCAAATAGTAATTAAATAGCCTACCTAAAGTTCTAGCAGATGTACACAACATGGCAAAAAATAGCAAGATTTAGAAATTGCACTGTAGCGTAGCAGGGTTGATCATGAAATCTGCACCGATCAAGCATTTTATCTTGATCTACTTAAAAAAAAATCCTAACTGTAAACTCATTTAAAAAAAAGTTCAAATAGTTCATAGCTACCTTTCTCTGTACCGTTCTGCTGTGGGGGAGAAGACATTGGGTTCCTTGTTCGAGCAAAAGCACTGATTATTGGCAGTGAGCCTGGCCTGTGATTCCTGGGCCTGAAAACGAACACAAAGCAGTCAGTAGCATAATCACAACATATCACCAAAAAAAAGGGGGGGTGGGGATGTTGTGTCTTTATAACTGTACATCTATTTATATGTTTAAAACTTAGACTTTCACTAAAGCTAAATATTATTATACCGGGTGATGGTAACTCTTCCCCAGTATTCATATTCTTTGCAATATATCCTTCTTGTTGCAGTTTCAGAAGTTTTGCTAGTTTTAAACCATCCTATAAATGTTAGTCTTCTATATAGATACAGAATTTTTTATATTTGAAAGATATCTATAAAGAATTTTTTGTTATTCAACAGTAATTGTCAATACTCACCAGTCTTCAGGATCACAGTCTCGAAATCCCTTTGCAAATGGATTACTGGCGATTTTTAGTTGAGTTATCTGCCGAATAAAAAGTATAAAATGTAGTTAGATAGTAAATCGTTGTTGTTAGTAATAGTAGTAGGAGCAGTTTGATGCATAAATTAATTGCAACATTTCTATGTAAATTTGAAATTAATAGAGATAGTAATCCATCTTATGTTTCAAAAGTCCTCATTGTTTATTGAGTATCCTAAACCATGCTATATTACAGCATACATCATGTACTTTTCATCTTTCATTCCGCCAGCACACAAAATGTTTTTTTCTAACAAAAAGAGATTGCTCATTTCATTCCCTAGACTAAATATAATTTTTGGTATTTTCTTCTATCCGATTTTTTTTTTGTAATCGGATAGAAGAAAATACGTTGTTTTGTTTAATAAACATAACTTTCAAGTCTTGTAGGGTTTTCGCCTTGTAATATATTTTTGACATATTTAACGTTTTCAACTCTTTAGTTACACGAAGCATGTTAATGGTTAATGACTAGCGGTAGATGTGCGGCAGAAACATTCCAGACAGACTACCATGTTAAAAGAGCGCAAGGTCAAACTGATAGAAGACAGAGCAGGAAAAGAGACAGAGAGAGAGAGAGAGAGAGAGAGAGAAACGAAAAGAAAGGGGCAGCACACATACCAGCTGCGCACTAACATCACTGATATGACAGTGCTGAGAGGGAAACCCCCTTCAGTCATTACACGCACTATACATCTGCGCCAGAGATTTCATTTTTAAAAATACATTAAAAAAAAACATAGTTCATAGTCTATCACGTTTACTTCTACTTGATTTTCAGAAGTATTTTACAAATCAGTTTTAAAAACCGCATGCATACATTCGCTGTTTATTGATTTAAATATACAAGTCTGTTTATATCCCCTAAACCAGGTCTCTTTTAAAATATAACTACCTGCGCAATAAGTTCAAGTTAATGCATGTCTTCAACAGAAATACAATAAAATACAACTTTTTTTTCTCTTTCTGATCTTGCTTATTTCCAAACATTTTTAAAATTAATTTTATTTTTATACCAATTCCTATGTCGAACCAGCAACTCTTCTCAAAGTCTACCCCATGTCATGTATGATTAATTCCTGCACGTTTTCACGTGTTGACTTCCGCGATATGAATTTAGCAGGAAGCCCATTTCAGAAGCACTCCTCGCCACAGAAATGGTTTCCTTGAGGCCTAAAAGCCGCCCTAAGCCCTGAGTTGTGGATTGAACTGTGGTTCTTTTTGAGCAAATCAAATAAACCAGCATTTCAGTGTACTCGCCCTGCAACACAAGTCCCCTGCTTGTAATCCAGGCGTCCTAGTAGGAAATGGTGATAAATCAGTAGTGAATGAGAGTATTCCTACCCTGTGGTTCTGGTAGGCTGTGACGGCTGTGAATCGGGTCTCCTCGAAAACAAACGTCTTATAGTTTTCCTCCGCGTATTTCTCACTGTCCTTGCGGGGGTCCACGTAGACGACATGAAACCTGGGCTGATACCTGTGCATGGAGTTCAGGATGATCTGCAAGAACGGACAACAAGAGTGCATTGTAAGAAAAAAAATAATAAATAAAGAAATAAAAATAGGCCTACATATAAATACAACAACAACAAAAAAAAACCGCTCAGGAAAAAAAAAAAACACATTAATTACTACTACTGCTACTACTAATACTATTACTACTACTACTAATAGCCTAATAATAATTAAGTTAATGCCGCGCTCGCATTTCCAGACAGTATCCTATAATTGCATTATGCTAATTAGTCAATCACCCAATAAAATAAATAAATAAATAAATAAATAAAAAACTGACACAAAAATATCTATTCTACTACTACTACCACTAATAATAACAATGATAATAATACATTGAATGCCTACTGCGCTGGCATTTCCCGACAATAACCTAATCAATTATGCATTATGCTATTGAGTCAATCAACCAATCACTAATCACTAAAGGGAACGCATAGATACCCTGATTATGTACAATCCATGTCTCTAAAACTATGCTAGCTATAAAGATGAATGGCGTGGCATTACGTGCACTAATATACAGTATAAAAATTTCGTTCTCTATTTTTGTTTAAAAAAATAAATTCTGTATTATAAAGCAGTTCTTAATATGAAAGCCTAAGCGTATCCTATCGCCTATATGTAGACTAGTGAAGGTTTATTTCACATAGGTATATGATTAAAAAATTCTCACATGTCCGTTATCATCCAGTAGATTGTTGGTGAGTTTAAGTTTGTCGAATGAGACGATTTGTTTCATCCACTGAGCTCCTTTAGCGGGAGAATCGGGGTGATAGTGAACCCTGCCCGGGGTCGCAGGATCAGCTTTACCCGCTACCAGCCACGACGAGCTGTGAAACGCATAGCTTAGAGAGAGAGAGAGAGAGAGAGAGAGAGAGAGAATTATGTGAATTATGTGATGCGCATCACAGTAGCCACGTGTTTATACATTGTGTTTAAAATTCTTACTGTATTTACAGTCTTGTATGGCTAAGGAATCACATACACACTGTATGTAACAGCTGTTAAAAAAATATTAAACTTTTTCATTTTAATATATTCTAAAAATTTCTTCCGAATTATACAGAATAAGCATGAATTTTTTTTTGCTGACTGTGTACAATCATATCGTTAAAAAAAAAAACTAAATAATAGCTTTCAGGTTGTTGCATGACAAATTCGCGTATTTTTGCGCATATTTTTTTATTTTCTTACCATATTATTTGTGAACTAACATTATTTGTGAACTAATAACTATTATTGTGACTACATGAATCAAAGAGCTATTAATGTTGCACCACAGCCTATATTGTTTATTTATCATTTCAAAAACGTGCCAAATGTTTTTCAGAAAAGAAATGCCACCCAATAGCTTGTGAAAAACAGCTTCATACTTTGTCGTGTTCTTAAATCATTCAGTGAAGATCCGACAATCAGGAATCGAATGAATGTGTGGGCACTTTAATCTTCCATATAAACATGCTTTATTAATAGTACAGTATGCAACATCGTATTTTATTCAGTAGTAATGTAAGTAGTAATTATACAGACCATAGTATAAATTAAATCACGTCAGCAGAATGTGGAAGAGTGCAGATTAAGAAAACTACACTCTTAGACACCTAGGTCTACCTAGACACGTTAGGTCTAATAAAACTGGCATGGCTAAAAAAAAAAAATCTAAATTATGGGTGACTTTATTTTTCGTTATTGTTTTTGGTGTTGTCCATAAAATTCATCTTAACCCTATTGTTGCTTGACATCAGAATTAAAATGAACTGCAAACGCTTATTCATTACATAGTTATGCACTACATTAATATAATGTTTTATTTTCTAAGCAGTATCCCGTTTTTTTAAGAGAACTCACTTTGTTGTTGTTGGACAGTTTACTTACCGATAGCGTTTATCGTCAACTGGTAGGAAATCCATTAAAAGCATGTAGTCAGCCATGGGGTCCATCCCAAATATTTTCACTTGGAAAGTAGGAAACATTCGTCTGGAAAGTATACACCACTTTGTTAGAATTATTTTTCTTTTAAAAGAACGATAAGGGTATTCTAATTGCTGGTTAAATTTAGAAAATTAGTAATATGGATAGACACGCCTACTATCTTTTTCATTTATTTAATCTCTAAAGACATTTTAAATAAAATAAATAAATATGTTTTTACTAGTTATTGTTAACTTCGGGTGTATAAGCTTTATTTTCCCCAGTTTTAAACAATTTAAAACGTGCAAACAAATGTGGATTTTTATTTGGCCAAAAAAGCTGTGGGATGGAAGCATTTATCTATATTTTGTATCTATTATATTATATATCTATATATTGTAATATTTCATTTCGACTTGGTATTTGAATGAAACAATACCTGACTTAGCCTATATATTTAAAAAATGTATTTAAAAAAATCTTTTTTTTTTCTTTGAATCGAATAAAAATCGTTTTTAGCATGTTTTAACCTGGTTTATTAGATATTTGATGTCGCGCTATTTCTTTCCCCTTCTGTATCTTACACTCTCCCACCCTTTCATTCCCTCTAGCAACAAACGTGGTCTATAGGTTTTTCCATCTGCTGTTTGGGAGTGAAAGTGATCCTCCAGCTCGTCGCTCCATTAACATCAGAGGGTATTCAGAGGTGCAGTTGTGCTCAGGTGAGGCTAAAGTAGCTCTGAAAGTGCTTTCTCGGGGATCTGATGTTGGGAAAGTTTTTTGAGTGACTGATTACCCTACACACACTGAACAAGCATGCAGAATAATCCCACTGCAACGCTAATAAAACGTCCATCTCTCTTCTTCCACCCACCTGCGCTTCTTGCCATTTCCCACATGTAAAATTAAAAGCTATAGTCTAAATTCTGTAAATGTAGCAGGTAATAATCACACAGTATAGCCAGAATCAGAGCTGGCTTGAAAAGAAGTGTTTCTATGTCTAAATACATTTTATATAAATTCATCCATGGCTACGGGCTATGTTTATCCGTGAACTGAGGCTCGTTCTATCATATTTTAAATATTACTGTCCTGACCCTCCTGGTCAATGGAATGTAATACCCAATGCAATGATTATACCTTTTGCCCTGTAATTCACAATATGCTTGTTTTTTCAACGACAAAGTTGTAAATCATTCCACATACTTTATAACATGTAGTTTTCGTTTTAAATATCAAGATTAAATAGCAAATAGTAAAAATAATTTTCATTATTTGATAAACAGTTTCAAATCCTTAAGGCAAAAATAGAATTAAAAAAATAAGCATTTTGCAATTATCACATATTATCAACATAAATAATCATAATATATTTGATGTAGTATATTTTTCCCTGACTCAGAAAACAGCCTGTTCCACATTATATGTTGAAACGCCTAAATGTTAAAAATGTATTTGCTTTATACTTATTTTTAGTGCAATTAAAACATATCAATCCTCTTTTTTTCCGACTCGGAGTAAGCTCTTATTTCTTAGCATACAAATTTTTAGTTTGTGAGCACACTGTTTTGTTTACGAACTCTTTTCCTTTCTATCTCTTTTACTTTTTTGTATAAATTATGGCATAACGGCTCATTTCATCAATCAGTTGGCAGGGAGGTGGTGGGGGGGGGGTGGCTCTACGTTTACTGTCACTATTACAAAATAGATTTTGTCTTGCTAACAGATTTTCATCAGCTATCAAATAATAATATAATTAACTGAATACTAGAAAAAGTTTTTTTTTTTTTTTTACAAATCAAAATCTATTTGCCTAGCATTATTATTGTTATTGTTATTGTTATTGTTATTATTATTATTATTATTATTATTATTATTATTAGTAGTAGTAGTAGTAGTAGTAGTATCATCATTATTATATTATCAGCTGAATTGTTGTGGCGTACATTGCAAATTACAATTCATATTAAAAAAATCATGAATCTACACATATTATTTGTTTGCACCTATTACACCAGAATAAATCCGAGCAGAATAAATCTTATCTTATTTAATGTCGTGCTGAACTATTATAACAACATAATAATACAATTGTACTGTACTGTATTGTATTGTACTGGTTGAGCTCTTTTTTAACCACGATTTAGCTGATAGCATCAAGTCGTGAATTATCCGTAATGATTTGTAGCTTTTACGGTTTTTTATTATTATTTTGGAATAAACATCATTTGAATACCCTAACAGTGTATAAGACACTATTATACCCTCCATGCCATCTAATCGTAGGGTGTACACACACACACACACACACACACACACACACACACACACACACACACACACACACACACAACAATGATAGTATTGCCTAGCTTTCAGCTCAGGGTTTATTATTTTGGAACATACGCAGGAACAATTGTTTACTATTGATTTTCATAAACACATTCCTTAATATCGTTAAATATAAAGTCTAAATAATTAACTTTTCAAATAGTTGTAGTTTAAAAATGTTTTAGCGGTACAAATAAAAATAGTTTTAATAAAACATCATTTCAATATAAGAATACTTCGCTGTACCAATGTTCTAGTATTAATAGTTAATAAGCTCTTCAAAGTACCACACTACAAGTATTAATAGTTAATAATACTCTAGTGTACCCGTAGTACTACATGGTAATAAATACTTAAAAAATACATTGTACCACTGTGCTAATATTAAAGTAGTTCATTTTTGTACTGCATAAGTATTAAGAATTTATAAATGCCTTACTATGCCACTGTTCTAGTATTAATAATTAATAAAGTTTTTAAAACTCTGCTGTGATAATATTAGGAGTTAATATGTGCTCTATTGTATTACTCTACTGCTATTAATATTTTATAAATATTTCATTGTATTAATATAAAGAGTCGGTCAATACTGCTATTGTTTTTGCATTTAGAAGGAATAAATACTCCAGTATTAAAGACCATCGTGATAGTGCTATACGAGCTAATAACTGCTTCAGTGTATAACTGTAGTAGTCAACTGAACATTATCTTGCATTTTAGTTTTTAGAGTTAATTCAGTTATTTTTAGTAATGAATATGGGTTCAATGTTCGGGGCTATAACTCTCCACCTGCTTGCAGATGAACAGCGCAAAAAGTGTTAATTTAACATTTGCAGGTGATAATTCAGTTCATTGTTTCGAAATAAGACAGGTGTTAAATCGGCATTTCGACACTTTAGACGTGCTAACTGAACGCTTATTTCATCATGCAAATGTTAACCTCTCAGCAGCAGAGCAGCGGTCCATCCCGGAAAAGCTTTAAATCATAATTTACAGTTGAGGCTTTTTTTTTTTAAATATTTATTTATTTATTTATTATATTTATTTATTATTTTTTTTAGTGTCATTTGCACTAAAAAGCCAGCTGTTGGACACTAACCTCCCAGCCTTGGTGACGATCATTTCAGTTCCGAGCTGATTAAACTCGTCCCAAAGCGCCTTCATCTCCAACTGCACGCTGATGTTGGCCACTTTGGGGTTCTTCTTGACCAGAGACTTATTCGGCGTCGACGATGAAGAGGATGAAGACGAGGATGACGAAGAAGAGGAGCAGCTGGTGGCGCTCGGGTCGCCCTGCGCTGCCTCGGAGCCCGAGTACGGCGGGTAACATGCGGCCTGTGGGGCAGAAGGGCACGACTCGAAGTGGCCTTCATGCTGGCTGCTGTAAGGATCCCCGGGTGACGGAGAGAGGTGGTGAGGATGAGGATGGTGGGAATGAGGGTGGGGAGGATGAGGATGGTAGCTGCCCGGTGCGTTCAGGCTGTTCAGGCTGCTAGTGGTGAAGGCTGCAACATCGCAAAAATGGGAGAGCTGCGTCAGCCACGGGCTCGAGATGGCTGAAATCATTCCCAAAAACGCAGAAAGCAACACAAAATTAAAAACAAAAAGTTTTTTTTTTTTTCTGAGCAGTGCTCTGTAGGGTTTTAGAGGCTAACGCAAAGAAAAAAACGCACACTCGTATATTTTACACAGTCCAGGTTCGAAAAAATAATGTCAAATAGTTTTTTTGGCATTGATTGAAAATGCATAAAATCCGCAAAAAAAGGAGAAAATTAAATCAAGTAAAATAAAATGTAAGAAAAATAATCAAATGCGCAAATATATATTTCCCGACGCGACAAAAAACAATTATCTCCTTTCTAACAGTGTGAAATGTTCAGATCGGCGGTAAATATAATGAGTTAATCGTATAAAGCCATCCAGTGTGTCGTAGAAACTCGTCGTGTCGATGATCACGAGTAAAGAATTCGCGCTGTTGTTGTGTTTTTCTTTCTGCGACTTCTCCAATCTACCTCTCTCTTCTCCTGCCTGTATGCTAATGCGAAATCCAGACTTACTTCTCTCTTATCTTCTCCCCATAGGGCCTCCCCTTCACCACACACGCACACACACACGCGCACGCACACACGCACGCAAATCCCCGGTTCTTGTTTGTATTTAGATAAGGCACCGCAGGTATACGATCCTCTTCTTTGCCTCTATTTCCCTGACTGTCACTGATTGACCCAAGATGTTTGTTCTGTTTACTTGTAGCACATTTTAGAAATAGCATGTTTATGAATCGTGCATTTTATCGTCCTGCTTCGCTTAGTGTATAGCAAGTTAAATGCAAATAAGGAACATATTTAATTCATTCTATTATGGCTTACATTTCAAAATAATATTTTTCCAACTTCAGATATTTAATTGCACACAAATGTTACAATTTAGAGTTCATTTAAAAATTGTAAAAAATATTTTCAATTAAAATTATTTAAAATAAAATCCCAATATATAATATTTAATCATACCACTGAATGTGATTTGAGGCCACTTTGGCTTTATGGATAACAAATAGAATAAATAAAATTTGCAACACGTTTAAAGACTAGGACTAACTGTCATAACATTACACCATTATCATACAATATACCATTTATTACTGCTTACTAATTTATTTATTTATTTTTATGTTTATTCTGCATTATTTGTCGTGCACCCTTATCTGCTAACTTTTGCACGTCATTTTGTAACAATCACTTTCTGTTCTTTTTTGCATACCTTTGCACCCACGCTTTTTTTTCTACACATTCCTGCTTTCTGCTTCTACGCATTTCTGAATACATTTAAATGATCACTCTGTTTGCTCTTACTGACCGTATTGTTTTATCTGCACGTGCATGCTGCACTGTGCAGCAGTAAATGAGCAAACGTCTAAGCGACGGGCGCGAGCGTCTGCGCGAGCCGCCGCCGCTGATAAAGCAAAAAAAAAAAAAAAATCGCAGCGCAATAAGTTTATTATTTCTGTGTGTATGTCTCTCTCTCTCTCTCTCGCTTACCTTCCATTTCCCTGGTCACGGTGCTGTAGTGCATGGTAGTAAAGGATCCGTGTTTGTCAAAAGTCGCGTTTCCTGCTGCTGAAATCAGAGAGTCGATACTGAAAGCATTTGCTTTTGGAGAAAGAGGACTGCCTTCGTCCATAGGAGACAGACAAATCATACAGGTCTATGGTATAAGACCGAAGTTTTTCCAAGATCCCGCTATTTCCAGTGTTCCCTCGTTTTCAGGCCAGACAACAGGAAGATCAGCAGAAGAAAGAAAGTTTCGTTGTTTCGTTAGCGTTATCGTCCTTTTTTCTTTTTCTTTTTTTGTTCAAAGCCAAGCCATTTCCAGTTCAGCCACACATGGTCTGCTTGTCAGCTCGACTTGTTTTAAACACTCCGATTAAAAGACTGTGTCCCGACATGTCTCCTGTCGTATATGAAAACAACATTTCTCATCCCGACGAAGAAAAATATGAGCGGTTTCTTTCGGGTTTTTAAAGGAGAACTTACCCCCACCGTGGAACAGTCCTGGCTCGATGTGTGCCTGCAGGAGAAACTATTGCAGAGTGTGTGTGTGTGTGTGTGTGTGTGTGTGTGTGTGTGTGAGAGACTGAAAGCTCCACGCCTACCAAAGAAAGTAAAATAAGACACTGCATGCTTTTGCACTGTTGATGTTTAATTTGAACAGCAGTGTGTCAGTGTGAATGGTAAGGCTGCAGTTGTACTGTAAATTATTAATCATTAATGATGAAATATTAATGATTGCACTTTTTAAATGGAATTCAGAAGATCTGTGTTCTGATCAGTGTGGTGAATAATTCAGCACAGAAAGGACTTATGCTCGACCTGACAAACCTGTCATATTGTATATTTTAGATATGACATCTTGTGCATGTGATTATTGAACCATTTGGTAAGTAATCAGAAGTACACGGAAGTATATGCAGCGTCCTTTAGTAATAATAATAACAATAATAATTGTTCATATTGTTTCATTCATATATATATATATATGAAATAAAATTAAAATGTAATTCAAGTTAAATGAAATGTTTAATTAATATTACGCGTAGTTAGTTGGCCAAAAACAAACTAATAAAAAACAAAACAAAACAAAACATAAAAACAACAACAAGAGAACAATGGTGCTGTATTAGGTGACTTTTATTCAAACCGTGTGCTAGACTTGACTTCATTACATTTATATTGTCTTCGGAACTAGACAATACACTACATTAAACAAACAAACAAACAAAAATAACGACCCATTTAAAAAGAATAATACATGTATGACGTTTGCATTATGTGCAGTTTTTTTAATTGCATGCAATGCAAAAAGCAGAACTTGAGAAAGGACTTCCAGCAATATAGGATGTTGCTATAGCCAGGAGCACGAGGTTTTCCAGCATTTAGGATTTACTGGACAGTAAGAAAAGGGATAAATAATATTTTCGCAAATGTATGAATCATGACCCTGACATGATGAGCAGAAGTGAAACACGGCTGGGACATTGTACTTGAAGCTGATTTTCTTTGGCCTTGCTACTTGACCCCTTTTCTAATCCGCTCTACTGTAGCTCCTTATCGCCTTCTCGAGCTCCATCATTAATGAATGACAACTAAAAGTCGGTGTGTTTTGCTCGAGCTGCTGCGATAGGAGCCGGATTTGGCTCTGCTTTCCTCTCCTTTCCTTTCCACCTGGCCTCAGAGCTGAGAGGCAGCATGACTCTGATGGGTTGAGACACTGTTTCCCTTCCAGCTTAACTCACTGCGGGCTTTATCAGCATCTCCTTCTCTCTAGAAATCCTAAATAAACCCGTGCCATGAGCTGCTGTTGTTTTTAAAGGAGAGAGAGAGAGAGAGAGAGAGAGAGAGAGAGAGACGGCCGTTATTAAAGCAGTTAGGATTTAAATATTAGCAAAGTAAAAAATCACTGACTGAAAAATAATGAAATTTTATTCTCTTCAATTGTTTGTGCTTTATTTCTTAAATTTAAAGAGTTGTATCAATTTATTTATTAATTATTTATTTTACTTACTTACTCCTTAGTGTTTTCTTGTCGACTTTATTTTTGGTTTCCTTGTGCTGACATCGTTGTCTTTTATTCTGTAATTATAAACATCTTTAATAAACAATTCTTCTATATTTAAATTTATTATTTAAATGTATTGATTATAACAGGAGTTATTCATGTCATGATCCTCGTTTTCTGAGCAGCGCAATTCCGGAGAATCACATCATGTCGCGGGTCTCTCTCTCTCTCTCTCTCTCTCTCTCTCTCTCTCTTTATCTGATTCGCTTCATCATTGCCAAGTCGGAAGCTCTTTTGTAAACACAAAGGTGATAACAGACAAAATACAGAGCTTCGTTAAACACACACGCGCGCGCGCGCGCCTAAGAGCAAGAGAGGAATTCATTTAGGTGTGAAGCTGTGCAATATTGTGTGTAGCATCATTTTTCAATCATAGACGACTACAGGACTGCAAATTTTATAACACTATTTTAGCCTAAGGAAACATAAAATGCACATCTGATTTGTTTTGTGAAATCAAACATTCATAAGAACTGAAAGCGCAGGTCAACAATAATGCTCTGCAAATTCCTATCAAACACGACCGATTATCTCTCACCTCTTTGATTTTTGTATTTTTTAACTTAATAAAAGATGCTCTTGCAGTTTAGAAATTAAACAGAAAATGTTACTTCATGGTGCTCATATCGAATTATATATTTCTGACGTCATCACGCATTATGAGATTTATCAGCTTCTTTCTAAATAGTGGATGTTTTTTTTTAAGAAAAAGAAAGATTTACCGCATTTTACAGGCCCACAACGTACACTCCTGCACACTGTCTGATCAATATCTGATCTAATGCACACATGCCAGAAACTGGTTCACTCATTTGTTTTGGTTTAATCTGATCATTCATTAAGAGCTCTATGTTGGGCGTGCAGCTGCATTATTCTACTTCCTGTTGCTCTGAGAGTCATTCTAACTGCTAACACACACACACACACACACACACACACACACACACACACACACACACACACTATAATCTTATAGTACAGTGTTACAAGATTTGCAGCCATTTTGTTTTTCGAGATATTTTACTCCACATATTTATACACTTTGAGGAGAAGATGAAGCACATACCGATTCTAATTTTTACCCACGGTGTAGATCATTTTGTCTACTTTTGTGTGTCACGGGACGAACGAAAAACTCACTTACACAAAACAGATTTTTGTTACTTTTCTCAGTATTTTAAACACAGGTTTATAAGGTTTTTTTTTTCTTTTTGTATATCCCAAAAGTCTCCATGCATAATGGAAATGAACACTTTTAATTACTATTTCTTTGTAAACGCCAACGGAATCATTTCATAATGAACTCGTCTTGAACACATCTGGTTTGTGTAAATGCTTAATTGCGTTGCTTAACCTTGTGTTTGGAGACTATTGGGACTCCATGTATAATACAATTTTATATGAATTCTAAAAGAGTTTCTGCTAAACGTGGTATAACCTCGTAAATGCAGAGTTTTAAAACATTTTATGGATTTATGTAAAGTTTAATTTCAGTAATATCTACATGCTTACATCTTTATGTGTTTTGAATAGCGAAACGTTTTTGGTGACCTGCTGACAATTATTATTATTATTATTATTATTATTATTATTATTATTATTATTATTATTGTTTTCGTTTTGATTTCTTTAAAGTGCCAGTGATATTTTAATTCCTCCATATTTGAAAATTTGAAATTGACCGTGAAATGTTTTTGCTTTTGACATTTTTACTTTGATTTGCAATATTTAATAGAATAATGATGCTGAAATAAAAAGGCTGCATTGTAGGGTTGCCATGTTGGTGTAACCGGTACTTGGCAGCTTTTAACGATTTTTAGCTTCAAGCAGACTAAAAAGAACAAATATTCAAAAAAAACAAAAACATTTTGGACATTTTGGACTATATTTTGGAAACCTATAGCCTATCTATCAACTTAACTTTAATATGTGTGTGTTTATGTGTGTGCCTGTCACACATTGGACTTCACCTCAGTGGGTTACTTAATAAAAATAAAATAAAATAAAATAAATAAAATTTAAATTATTCAGATAACGACAACGACGACAACAACAATAATGACAACAACGACAACAACAACAACAACAACAACAATAATAATAATAATAATAATAATACTATTTGTTATTATGGACATTAATTTATTAAATAAAATGATAACAGAAATGTCTATAGAAATAAATTAAATATCATTACACATATCGAATATTTTGATTAAACATCTCCTTGCTCCGTCTTTTAGAATGATTATTAAATACTTAGATATAAATATGTTTTGCCTTATTTGAAGATTTTTATGCATGTGAATATTTTATGTATCACATCGCCCAGCTCTGGAGCTGTCTTTACTGAACATTTCTATTTTATTCTTTTTTTCCCTAAGGTTTTGAGCAAATCCCGGAGAGGGCGAGAAAACAGTCAGGTGCTAATGAGAGCGTGAGATCAATTAGCAGATAATAAATCACTCACTGTCAGAGGAGCACGCGGAGGTGATTTCAGTATCCATATATCAATGTGTGTGTGTGTGTGTGTGTGTAAGAGAGAGAGAGAGAGAGAGAGAGAGAGAGAGAGGCAATGAGGACTGCGTATATAAAACTCTATCCTATCTAAATATTAGCCCAAATCCCCGGAATAAGAGTCTCAGGAAGGGAGCAGTTGACCGCTGACAGTTCGGGTTTTGCTGAGCAGCAGCTCCCAGCGATGTCTTATGGAAAGCCAAAAGTTTAGCAATCAGTGAACAAGCAACTTAAGAGGTGTCAAGCACCATAGGAGAAGACTATTAAAAAAAGAGCTAAACAAAAACTTTTATTTTAATTTGGAATTTTTTTTATTTTTCTAAATTTACAAATTTTTATGAGTAGGATACTTGTAAATGAAAATCTATACATTTAGATGTTGATGTTTTATGCTTTGAAGTGTTACTTAACTTTTCTTTGAATTCAACTTTTTAAAATTTTTGTTAACAGTAGAAAATATTATTTCAAGATTCCTAGCTTTTGTCAATTTGACAGCCCACCTTCAGACTGAGCAAAATATCTGCCCATGCTGAAAATCAAAAATTTATTTGGATTTGTCACCTATTACATTAGTGGACAATAGTAACAACAACAACAACAACAACAATAATAATAATAATAATAATAATAATAACAACAACAACAATAATAATAATAATAATAACAATAACAATAATAATAATAATAATAATAATAATAATAACAATAATAATAATAATAATAATAATAATATTAATAATAAAACTATTAGAAATTATAATGGCATAAAATTGTGGTGCGTACATTTTAATCCTAAAACGAGTGTAAAGGCAAAAAACTCCTCCCAAAAACAAAACCTGACTTTTAAATTCAAAGAACTTGAAGTAGACAGTCCTTATGTTGCTCTTAACTTCTGGTATGTTTTTCACATAGGCTTTCTCGCAACCTAACCAGATAACGTTAAACTCTGGAGTCATATCTGACTGTTTTGACTGCTTGCATGGAAGTTTTGCTTAATCGACATTTTGGAGACTTGGATCGGGATTTTGGATGACTATGAACTATTTGGCTTCCCATAACACCCCACCCTTGTTGATTTCATGTAGCGGGGGAGAAAACCTAAAGGGACTGATGGTTTTTTTTTTTTTTTTTTGGTGATTTTAACCTAAATGGTTGTATTATTTGAGATACTTATAAACTGTACCATTTTTTTATAAAATCTAAAATTCCATCGTGAAAATATTTGATTGATTTAGAGGGAAGAACAAAATGTGTTATTTAACTTTTGTAGATTTAATAGAAATATTATTATTACTTAAAATAAACGTAAATGTATTGCAATGTGCAGCACTGAATTAAAATGCATAACGTTTAACCATTAGTATTTTTAGTGGATTTATTGCAGTGCGTGGTTATTTACAGGGTTAATGACAATATTAATTCTAAAGAAATTACAATAAGAACGGTAAATATTATTAGAACAGCAATAGCGATAGTGGAATGCACAGTCCGTATTCTGAGATTTATGGTTTAGTTTAAACTTAATAACTGTTTTTTAGTGTGAAACAATGAGAGAAACTTTTTGCGACTCTTCTGGGGATTTGTGTCTGTGAGAAACGGGGAAAATGTGACAATAAGCAAGGACACGACACGGGGAAACATTTACAGTAAACACACTTCCGATTTGGCTAGAAAATGAAAAAAAAAAAAATTCCGTTTTCTTGTTGAACCGAACATTTTATTTTTATTATTACTGTTATTTTGGTCATTTGGGTCCGGGACAACCCAACACAATGAAGCTCTTGCACAATGAGTGTGAAAATGTTTTTTTTTATCCCCCAGTGTCCATCTACACTCACACATTTACCCTGAACTTAATACACACCCCGATGACACACAAAATAAATGATTAGTTTTGGGCTTCACTCTGAAGGTCAGTAAGATTTTCGTGGTTTGTAGAGTTAAAATTAACACATTTTATTCATTTATATAAAAAAGAATTATTATGTATTCCTCTTTTATAAGATTAGATTTAATATGGTATATAAATCCTTTGCATAATATTTTATATCAGACTAAATTCGGCATTTTAAAGCACATTTGATAACACTGACATTTGTTTGTTTTATTTGTTTATTAAAATTAGAGAAGCTCTATTTTTTAAATGTGTTTAGTATAATAAAAAAAAAAAACCCACAAAAACAATACAGAAAATTCAAATCACTTTGTAATTATTTAACATTCACATAATTGTATATTGTGTGATACAAAAATATTTTATTATTCAACTTAACTGATAGAAATAAAATCAGATCCACTTCACATAACCAGTTTTAGGATATTTCTGTGAAATATAATTTATGTCACTGAACTGCAGAAACACCTTCTTTCTTTTCTTTTACTTTTACATTTTTTTTTCTCATGTTTTGGTAATTTAAATGTGTAATACTGATACATAATTATTTTACTACTTTATTATTTATGCCAGAGAGAATTTCAATTAATAAACAGTTTAATAAATGAAACAAATTTATCCCTTGCATTTGTACAGGCTAAAATGAACATGGGTGCAGGACATTTTAGTGTCTCTCTCGCAGAACTCCTTGTTCTCTGGGAAGAAGCAGAAGGACAGAAAGAGAGAAGAGCCCTGGTTAAGGCTCCTGGCTGGAGATCTCTGCCATCTCGGCCTCCTGTGTTTGTTTATTTGAGCAGGAAGGTTTTCTCTCTGCATGTCTCTCCTGAGTTAACAAATAGAGCCATGACAGCTGCCATCTGGAGCAATCAACAGGTTCCTCCCCCAAAAACAAGGCCACCAAACACCAAAACTCATGCTGTCAGGGCCAAAAACTACTGAATGTGTGTCAGTTTGTGTGTGTCTTAGTGTGCATGTGTGTGTACATCCTCTATAAGCAGATGCAAGGGAATCAGATGTGCGTGACTGGACATCTCTAGTGTAACCCAGTATGCAAGGATTAACCACATTGTGTTTGTATTTAGAAATACAGCAACTGGAAAACAATTGTTGTTAATTATCTATTAGAGATGGCACGATACTATCTTTTCTTTTATAATAATAATAGTGGCACTAACATCTTGTGGAGTAGACAATATCTATTACCAGATAATGTTATTTTTTAAAATGGTGTTTCTTTACTCAAGCATTAAATTTAACAGGAAAAATACATGGTTAGAAACCTGATGTCAACTTTTAATTTGCTATATTCATATATTTTTATTTCCAAGATCACAAGATTTGATCCACTATTGTAATGTTCATTTGTACATAGATACAATGCTTTTATTCTGTATTCTTTTTTTAAATTTAATAAAATATTTATTATGAACCTGAGTTAAAATTAATCTTAGAAATGTTTGCACAATTTTATTCAATAGTCTCTGAGCTATGTAGTTTATCCAACTTTTACTTTAAGGAAACTTGATTTGGTCTGGATTCTACAAGCTTGTGTAAAACCTGACAAAATCCGTTTTCAATATATTTGTATGAGTGTCTACTGATAAATAAATGTGCTGATGAATTTCTAAATTATACTCATTTGATAAAAAATAGTGTACATTATTGTTTTTATAAAAGTGCAGTGAATGTATTAGTTTTTAAATAAATTAGGCTATAAAATAAATAACAAACCAATATACATAATCAGTTGCATTGATGAAATATTCACTATTAAAACATATTTAAATAAATGTTATTTAAACAAAAATTTCAACTTTGCTCCCATACAAAGTTTTTGCAGGCTTGCATTTAAAACAAAACAAAAAAAACATTGCAATGTTTATTTAATTTCAGGGCTAATGGTTCTGTAAACATTTCTGTTTTTAATGCAATAAGAACTGTTAAATATTTTTCCCACAAAGTTTTTTTTTTTGAATGGGAAATAATTCCTTAGTGGATCATGGATTAAAAACATAGTGAAAAGAAGTAGTGAAATATACAAAACTAATATTATTTTCTATGCTATTCTTTAAAAATGAATAAACAAAAGCGATTTTTGGTTGTCATTTCTAACTTTGAAAAGTGAAAATATAAATTTCACTGTTTGTTCATCACTGTTTAAATAAATTTAAGTTACTTTAACATTAAGGTTTGTCATGAAAGCCTTGAATGATGGATCATGAAGCTGTTTTTAAAATATTTCTTGCTGTAAAAAAATGATAAATGTGACCAGCACATCCTTGAGCATGTCTAAAGGTCCAGATGGCTGTAAAGCATTTCTCATTAAGCAAATTTCTCTGGAATGTTCTGAAAGCACAGATGAGGGTAAAAGAAAAAAGAATCATTTCTGTTCTCTCTTTCTCTCTGTCATACACACGCTCTCCCACCATCCTTTGTTTTAAAGCTGGGAAAAAGCTTTTAGCTTTTGAAAAGTATCCTTTTCCTAACGGAGCAGAAGCCCCAAGCCCATCATCACCTGGGCCTCTGCTGCTTTCGGATTGGTCAGATCCTGAATAGCTAGCATTCCTACCATGAAAAAAACCACGATATGGAAGCAGGGCAGTGCTGATCTCTGAAAATTAATTAAGGTCTTTTCTTTGTCTGCTCAATAATACATCCTAAGCCTGCAATTAAACATGAGCGCAGAACCTGAGAGCGTTATAAATCTGTCAGTAGCTCTTCGACTTGATCCAGGTTCAGGAGTTAAAATGTGTTTTAAAGTTAAGTCACTGTCCTCGAAACCTCGTATGCGCCTTAATTATGGAGTCTTAGGGATTCACATTCTCATTCTCTTTCTCTCTCTCTCACTCTAAACCACATGCTCAATCTCTCTCACCCATTTCCTGCTCTTTTCTATTTTTCATTTTTTCATTAAATATTTGGCTTTTAAGAACTTTAAACCAGGACCTGATGCTTGCTTGCCTGAGCGAGAGATGAAATATAAGTAAAATATGGGTTTGTGTGTGAATATATATGTATCTGCCAGGTTTGAGCTTGTGGGGACATTTGGCTGGTCCCCACAAGGAAAATATCTTTTTAAAAAAATTGCATCTTTTATATGTAAAAAAAATCAAAAGGAAACTTCTTTTTGTTAAATGTGTGAAATGTAAGAATCAGCTTTCATCAGTTACATTAATAATTATTTCAGTGGAAGGTCCTCACAACGACAGTATGATAAATGTGTGTTTAGACACAACATGTTTAGAGGAAAATACCTTCAACTATGCTTTGCAGTATGATGATATAATACTGATATCATGATTAGTACTCTAATGACACATTTCTGTGAGTTCTAAGAAATATGGCTATGAAAAAGACTCAAATGAAGAGTTGATTAGATGTTAGACTTTGGATTGGAGTTAAGGGTTTTGTACATGAACAGTTTGAAAGTAGAATGTGAACATCAGTTTATAACTATATTTGAATATTAAATCAAAAAGCTTCCCCAACCTGTGTATGAATATTCTGAGAGAGGAAATGATTCAGTTTTTGCCACTATGACTGTTTTTAACTCACAATTCACATTCAGTGTGCTGCAATCTGTGTATTTTGTTTTTACAGAAGCATATTTTTTTCCACAGTACTGACACACTGATGACCAATACATCATAACAGATACTGTATCATGTATCTTAGAAAAGTATTCTAATATAATATTTATGACAGATCACCCACCCCACCCAAGTGTTGTCATTTTTTAAATATATACAGTATATCCAGGATGTCCCTGCCCTCGGCTCATCTCTTTCCTTCCCTCCTGCCCTCTTTTTAAAGATCCTGACTTTAGGGATTCATGAACGTTCTCAAACAAACACCGAAAACCGTTGATGTTTCAGTTTCTCTATTTCAGCAAATAAGGAAAAAAATGTTGCTCTATATTCCATTTCACTTACATTATTTGTCAAAAACATCAGATAAATGACCTGTATTGTGAATTTTAAAAAAGTCCCAACATTGGCGTGTCTGTGCTCGCCGTCGTTCCCTTGCCTTTCCTCTATAAAGGGAAACTGTTAACTTTTCACCACGTTAGTTAACACGCCCGCTGTGGGACGGACTCACCAGCGAGGTGGTCTTCCACAGGAAATGGCTAACTTGTTGCATTCAGCGACACCCCCCACGTGCCCCCTGGTGGGTCAAACTGAGCCCAGGACTCTCTCTGGGCTTTCTGGACAATTCTATTAGAGATTCTATAGAAATACACTCCACATGTTGTGAGGAAAATTATTTATAGTTGCATGTTTAGTTTTCCATCATCCACTGATCCTGCCTTGGTAAAGAATGAAAAATTTAGTGGATGGGTGGATAAAGGGAAGTCTGCTCGAAGATGTCATGGAGTTTTTTAAAGCGCCACCTCGATCAGGGAAGCTTCAGAGATGACTATAAATGGCGATGTGTGGATGCACGGATGCGTGTGATGATCATGTCTGGGGAATTGTTTTCTCCCCCCCTGTTTTTGTAGCATCACTCCAGGTTCCCAATGGAAAGCCAAGGTGCATTGTGGAAAAGGAAAAGTGAGACAGATAAGCACTGAGCATATGAGAATCAGATTGTTTCTAATTGAATTTAAAATAGCAATGAATCTGTGAGAAAAGATAGGAAACTGTTAACACTGCTTCTAACCACACCCCTATTTCTAAAAAAAACAAACAAAAAAAACCACCCCTATTTCTAAATTGAATTATAATTGTAACAATTTGAATAATTGAGCAGCTTGTTTTCTTATCATCTACACTGCCTTTTTAAAAACTTAAAAAATATTATATATTAATGATTAATATAATAATATTAATCATTTTTTAAAATAAAAATAATAAATTTTGCTACATTCTAGCCTAGTCATCAAATCAGAATTCAATTTAATTTATTCCTAGAAGTTATGTACAGTTATGATTTCTGAGAATTTGCATGATTGTGGTACTAGCTACAGTAGTTGTGTGGGTGGAGCATCACTGTAGAATTCTCAGTTCTGATTGGTTACAGAGTGTTGAGTTTTTTTCTGCTACAGCACTCTTGACAGCAGTGCAGCTGCATGGCACAAGTTATAAATGTTTCTTTGTAAGTGTGTGTAAGTTCATCTACAAAATTACTGAAACACTGAATGTGTGTGAGCATGATATCATGCATGCAGTACATGCCTCTGAGCCCGCATCTCTTGCTATGTGTGTGTGTGTGTGTGTGTGTGTGTGTGTGTGTGTATGAGCATGTGCAGTTGGCTAATTGCAGGTCCTGATTGGACGATTGTGGACAGATTTGGACCTCGCCATTCAGCAAAGTGGGAGGTAGGTGGGGGTTGGGGTGGGGGAGTGAGGATGGATGAGTTATACACAAAAGTTGACCCATGAACATGAAAATTGAACAGAACAATGTCCGCCATGTCCAAAATATCTGCCATTTGTCTTGTTCTTATTTAAGACTCATGACTGCGGTAGAAAAACAAATAGTTGCTTAAACAAACAAACGAGCAAATAAATAAATATGATAAAATCTCCAAATTCCTCTATAACCCTTGAGTTAATGGAATCAGCTTTACTTTTTTAGCTTTGCACTAAAGCTATGTACCTAACATACACACTTTGTGCATATTTACACAAACTTTTTGTACATAAATGATTAAAAAAATAGAATAGGCTATAGAAATTAGATTTAAAGAACTCTGACTGTTTTTTTTAGCCATGCGAAGTTATCTACAAACTCCTACAACATGTCTCGGTTGATCGATTATCAACACAGTTTGCATATTTTTGTCGTACTATTTCTGTCTCAGTGAAGGACCTGCCCTGTTGTTTACTTGACGCAAGTCATTTGCATATAATGTGAGACACAAATAACCTTGGTGGAATTTCACTTGACTGCACCATCAAGTGATGCAACACACCAGGTGTCTGTGTGTGTGTGTGCGTCTGTGTGTGTGTGCGAGTATACACACACCTACCTGAAACATTGTACAAAACCACAAGCATGGCTGAACATGAATGATATAAATCTTATCACAGTACATCTTACAGCTCACTTTAAAAAAACAGAAGTAAAAAATAACAAAGTAAAAGGAAAAGATATTTTAGTGGTTAACAAAATTTTTATTACAATTATTATGAATAATAATAATAAAATAATAAAAAAATTATTTCTTATAACGTACCTCATGTTAGTATATGTCTAGAATCTCCTAATTATTTTTAATGCAATAAAATAAAAAATAAACTTGAAATATACAGCAGTTTTTGAGAATTTTAACTAAATGTTACATTTATTTTGTGTATTTTTGTAATATAATATATAAAATAATATATAAAAGCAAATTATTTCTTTATATATCTTGTAATTATTTGATAATAATTAAATCATTTAATATTTTCAATACAAGAAATAGATAAATAGATAAAACATGAATATTTAAAGATTCTTTTAAAATTGTATATAATAGAATTTTAATAAATGTTAAATATATAAAATTCAGTGAAAAGTACATAAAATACTGCTAAGATAAGCTTGATTAAATCTTAAAATTTCTGTTGATTTGTCTAATTCATATTTGCATAATTCATATTGATATTAAAAACCTGTTGTAGTGTCTGAAATGTGTACTTATGCACTATGCCGAGTTTCGGAAACTTTCTCAGGAGAAAGTGATTATTTTTATTTTTCCCTGTCGTACGATTTGTAATTTGTGTCAACATGCTGTTTGTTCTCTAACACACACATTCTCAGAACCTTCCACACCCGTTTTCATTTTGAAATATGGAGCCAATCCTCCCATGTGACCAGAGAAAAGAAAAAAGTAAGTGGTGTTGAGTGATAGAAAATTGAGAAAAGAAAGCAAGCAAGAAAAAAAGAAGGGGGAAAACAAAGCAGTAAATGAGAGTAAGAGAGAAAAAGGCAGTGTTTGGGTCGCACTTGTGGTCTGTAATGATATTTATTAGGACGTGTTCCA
Source organism: Leiocassis micropogon (assembly GCA_028565275.1). NCBI lineage: Eukaryota > Metazoa > Chordata > Actinopteri > Siluriformes > Bagridae > Leiocassis > Leiocassis micropogon. The sequence goes on along the minus strand of JAOVVA010000029.1, from coordinate 1,996,199 downwards.
GCATGTGTCTGATGTTGCATCGTTGCAGAGCAGATGACGGGAATGCGTTTTATTGCTTGGTACATCAAAACGTTCACATTGGGTGTTGAGTGAGCTACAATGTGTTGTGGCGAATGAAATCAAATAAAACTTAACCACCTAGCATGTCAGGTTGGATGAACAGACATTTTTGCATTTGTGATCATTCATGCTGCAGGTCTGGAGGACGCAGGTTTTCTCCAGGTTTGAATTTATGTCAAATATTTTTGACTAAAAGATTGTCTTCAATATTGTATATGTATTAATATGTCTTAAATAGAGCTGTGAGGTTTTATTAATTATGCATTTTTAATCAATATTTTGTTGGTCGGTTCAATTGATACAATCGATGGACCAGTTTTCGATTAAGACTTGATTCACACTTTTAAGCTGATATATACTTTTTTTCTTTTGACAAACAAATTATTTACAAAAATAAATGGTCTAAAATTGGCAAATATCTTTGGCAGAGAATAAAAGCCACCAGAATCTTACGCGAATACTCGCATTTTGTAAGAGTATTACGTCTTCTTCTTCTTGTGAGTTTTTGGGTGGTTGGTGCAATACAATAGAGTGTGAAATCTAAAAAATATCAATTTTTACTAGACATGACATGTTTATTAAATGTTATTAAATGTTATTTAATGTTATTATGTCTTTTTACTTTTTATGTTTATTAATGTTTATAAAAAACAAATAAAATCTACCTACAGTTTACCTTTGATTCAAAGATCTAGTGTTTCTCAAAAAATATTTAATTTTACTCCATTGCCTGAGATAGTTTGCTATCAACGATGACAGATTAGCTTCCACTTTGCTTAGTTATTACTTAGCTAGAAAGCATTAAACAAAAAGGTAAAGAATGGAAGAAGATAACAAGCGAGCTAAAAGGTCAATCTAACTCCATCACGTGGCAAAACAAATATCCCTAATAAATGCAACCACTAATTTACACCTCAACATGTACTGTAGGTCTATCTAATGCTAACAATCAAAATAGCTAACTAGGATTTACAGTTCATTAGCTAAATAGATAAATGTTTGTTTTTATGACTGAAGCTCGATAAAATGATGCCGCTGTTTACTTACTCAATCATGCAATATGTTGTAGTATGTTGCAATCATAGTGGTGAAAGTGTGTAATCGCTGATATGGTGACAGTGTTTGTGAGGAGTTGTTTGTTCAACATTTATAGAAAGGTAATAGTAATTATTAAATAATAAAAAGTATGACTTGGTATTTTTTGGTATATATAATATTGTAAAAGCAAATTTCTGGGGACTTGATATGAAAAACATGAAAAAAAGTGTTTAATTTGGACACTGTTGTGTTGGTAGTCGGTGTGATGTAATGGAGGAGATCGACATCTGTATTAGCTTCTTGAAGATATATCTCAGTCAATAGATGTGTTTTATTTTTTATATAAATTTCACACACAAAATTTGAGTTCGCTCGTCACTTCCGAGCCATGAATTGAACGTATTTGTTCATTTTTAATGGGTGACACTGTATGTGTGTGTGTTTGTGTGTGTGTGTGGACAGACAGACTGCTCCATGTGTATTTATGTGTGTTTGTGTTGATATTTTTCTGCAAGTTTTCCAAAAAGCTGCAGCTCCCCTATGTGGCTTGGCAGGGTAACACTGGCGGGAAGGTCGATGATAACGAAACAAGCCAGGAATTATTATTTTACACTCAAAATACGTTTGACTGAAAGAAAAACATTGAACATCATCACCTGGCAAATTCATGTACAGGCATGACATCTAGAAACCTCTTTTGGACATTTTTTGTTTATTATTATGGTTTGGGAGCACAATTATTGTTGTAGTTTTTTCCCCCATTTATCCATTTTAATGCTCTCTAGAATATATACCTACATATATACAGTAAGTCCTGCCCCTGGGGAGGGGGTG
>JAOVVA010000029.1:1983120-1994167 GCA_028565275.1 Leiocassis micropogon | reverse complement strand
GGGGGGGCGCGTGTCTTGATGGTGTAGGTTAGTAGGAAACTCTCACTCACTCACTCACACACTCACTCATCGTCTATAACACTGTAGACAAATGGGGTCTGGAGCCTATCCCAGGAGACTTGGGGTAAACCCTGGACAGGGTACCAATCCATCACAGGACACACACTCACATCCTCATTGACACACACTACGGGCAATTTAAGAGCGCCAATTAGCCTAATCTGAATGTTTTTGGACTGTGGGAGCAAACCTGAGTACCTGGAGGAAACCCACTAAGCACGGGGAGAACACGCAAACTCCATGCACACAGACCCTGAGGCAGGAATCGTACCCGGACCCTGGAGGTGCAAGCCGACAGTGCTCACCACCATGCAACCGTTAGTAGGGAACATGGTTGTATTTTTGGCAATGCATCTTTCTGCACACTGTTCCCTTTTCTCTCCCTCATTTATTCAGAGTTTAGTTATTTGGGTGGAATCTGGGCAATATGGCTACACAGGTTAGACATCATCCAAAGTTAAAAAAAAAAAAAGACATAGTGCCCTGTTTTTTTTTTTTTTTTTAAATGACTAATTACGAACAAATTAGCATGAGAATCACCAAACACATCACAGAACATTCAATCTGAACATATTTAATGTGCTCCAGGTTTCAGGTTGGAGGTCCATATTTGGATCCATGTTTTGAGAAATGTTCTACATGGAACCATTAAAGGTTCTCAATTAAGACTAACCTCAAGAATCTAGAGGTGAGAGTTTTCGTGTGTCATGTTTCTCTTCAGATAATCATGCTGCTTTGTTGCAAACTGGTAGCGTTACTATTCTGGGTAACACTCTTGTCAGATGTGGAGGATTTCCTGAGCGTGACTGGCAACCCCCATGAGTATCGGGAGACATAAGAAATGGAGAACAAACGTGCACTTTACATTTTTAGCTGTTTGCTCTCAGCCCTTTGGTTCAAGGTTGTGTTTATGGTGCGTTATGGGGCGGTGAGCATCAGAGAGCGGCCGTCAGTCCGGTGGTGTATCGGGTGTCCCATCACACACTCTCTCCGCTCTTCAACTTTCACACACACCTTAGATGTCATGACGACCTGGGTGGTAGAGTGGTTAGAGTGAACTTCCATAAAAAACCTCTCGCTCTACACACACACACACACACACACACACACACACACACACACACACACACACACACACGCAGGCCAACTCATGCTAAACTATACTCTGCCAAGATACACAGTCTTTCAATGCATTAAAAATACATGATCAAATGAAGACACACACACACGCACACACTGGTTCACTTTGAAGCCGTTTCACACAATGTTTGCTGATGCAAATTAGCCAGCGCTCAGTGGTGTGTCTGCAGATTATCCAGCTCACAGAAGAATGTGTGTCGTGTTGTGTTTTCTGTCTTCTTCTCTAATTCCTTCCTTAAAAACCAACACTGTGTTCATCATCAAAACCAAGACTTATACTTGCTCCTTGAAACCAAAATGTGTACAATTAAGATTAATTAACATTAAGATTAATAAACAATAAGACTAATAGCATTGACTCACAAATGATTTATTTGCTTTTTTCACAACTATTCACTTTAAGGCCAGCTCACTTTAAAGTCAATTTCATTCTTTCTTTCTGGTTGTATGTGTCATCCTTCTGACTCATAAACTAGATGGTAAGATCTAGTAAGCACATCTGTAACTACAATAGGCACTTTTGATTATGGAGAATAACAGAACAGTTCTGAGAGTAAAAACTCCCTTTATTTCTCTATATAATCCCCTGCTACATGAATGCTCTTATCCAACCGTTTCACTAGTGCTTGGATACCATCAAGGTAGATTGAAGGTTCTTCACGTCTGAAACCCCGGCCTCCCAGGAACTCCTTTAATGGCCCAAACATGTGGAAATGTCTTGGAGCGAAATCAGGACTGTACAGGGGATGTGGCAATAACTATGAATCATTACGTATGAATCTTTAAAACCTTTGAGATAAGAGCCACATCACCATACTGTGATTTCTGTAAATGTTGTAGTCTTTCAGCTGCTCCTGTTGAGGGGTTGCCACAGCGGACCATCCGATACGCATGATAACTTGGCACAGGTTTTTTGCCGGATGCCCTTCCTGACACAACCCTCCCATTTTATCCTGGCTGGGGGGATTCTTCGGGAATTGAACCCGGGCCTTTTGCATGACAGGCGGGAAACCTACCATTGAGCCACCAATGCCCTTGAAGTCTTCTGTAAACATCAATAGTTTTTACACCTTCATATGGCAGAAATTTCATCACAAGTCCTGGTTTGATTTGAATGCTTCTCATATAAGCATGAATAGTAAATGAATTATAATTTCAGATTATAATTCAGAATATAATTTTAAATTTATTATAAAAATGTAAAAGAAAAAAAAAAAGAAAAAAATCCAATCAACTTTAGATGTGATGATTTGCTTTTAGAACACTATCAGTTCTATGTTTTTAAGGAATTAAACATGATGGGGTGTTTTTGTAATGTGAAAATAACCAGTAACCAATTTTTTCCAATTTTTAACACAAAATTATTATTATGACATAGAAGGTCCACTGGTTTTTTTTTTTTTTTTTTAACGTTTTAGCATTATAGCAGCTATATAAAATGGGAAGGTTGTGTCAGGAAGGGCACCCGGCATGAAACCTGTGCCAAGGTATCATGCATATTGGATGGTCCACTGCGGCGACCCCTCAACAGGAGCAGCTGAAAGACTACAACAATTAAAACATTTAGTCGTTTCTTCTATTGAAAATAAAATAAAAATATTCAACTCAATTGTTACCCATAAAAACATAAAGCGTCACCTAGTCTGTTCTGACGATGTTGCAATATTTGTAGCCCGTAAGAACCCACAGTGACACTGCAGTTAAAAACCATTTAAAAGATCTGGAAAGTTCCTTATTCAGCTTTATCCTTGACTGTAACTCATCCTGGTGCAGTCATGTGACAATGTGACAATGTGTGTATTTATGGCATATTTTCAAAATGGTGCTGTGCCTGGAGCTCATGTGGCGCAACTAGCTAATGTTAACAAGTTTGTTTTTGTTACTGAAAGCAATTTTCATCGTATTTAACTATGTTAAATGATTCAATAACATTTTATATTTTATATTTAACCTGTTCTAGGTGCAGTTCTTGAACAAATTAAGAATATATCACTGTGACGTATGTCGCTTTTAGTCCTACAATTATCCGGGAAAAAGTCTTTCAAAATGTGCTTTATGTGGCCTGTTTGGTCTGCGTTACACCCCCGCTGTAATCTTCCTTAAAGGAGAAATGGATCTGGGCTTTTATGGGTTAAAGGCTGTTACAAAGCACTAACACTGGAGACTCCTTCCAGGGATATAATAAAAGTGTTTATTCATGAATTAAGGTTGACTAGACTCCTAATAGGTTCTCCTAGAAACCCTTTCTTTTTTTATGGAAACACTTTATACTGCGGGTCGGGGCTCGGCGTGTGTGAGGCATCGTGTTGCCTCAGATTTTAGCTCTTTGATTCGGCGGCTTTGGAGATTATTCCTGTTTCTCAGAGCGGAAGACAAACGGACCTCCCCGGGAGTATACGGGAAAGCTGTGTGCGTGTGTGCATGTGTGTGTGTGTGTGTGTGTGTGTGTGTATGCATGTGTGTGTGCCCAACCCATACCAGCTGTGTGTGCGGCTTCGACATATGGCCCCCTGTGTTCAGTGTTATGAGCGTTCATGCGTGTTTGTGTGAACGAGTACAACACATGAAGTAATGAAAGTTTATTTATAGAGAGCAGCAGAGACGAGGGATTAAGCACATGACCATCCTCACGTGCACCTTGGAGCTTCGATCTCGTGTTATGAGCGCAATACGAGCGCTCAGTATGTGTTCCGAGTCACATTATACAGCAATCAGGATCAGATCAGAGACTGACCAGTATATGTTTTAAACCACGTTGTTGAATTTGGTTGAAATTGGTTTCCATAAACAGTAACAGTAGTAATTTTCGATATAGTGATGTTTTACTTGATAAGACATTTATGTAACATGAAACATTTATGATCTGCGGTTTCTCAGTTACATGACAAGAAAGAAAAAAAAGCGAGGCTGATGAGGGAACACCTGTTTAGTAGTAACACCTCATTTTCACGTCAGAGGAAACGAGCAGCTGGAGCAGAGCAGAATCGGAGTGGTACAGTTCGGTACAGTAATTACTGCCATTTTGACATGACATAAACCTGTTATTAAAGTTATCGGTCAGAATTTTAATTAGAAGGTTACAATTTGAACACAAGGGTTCCTGCTTCCAACAGGATTAATGGAAAAGCTGTGAATGCTATCGACTGTAAAAGCCGACTTTACTTTGGAAGGTTTCTTGGAATTTTCTGCAAAGACAAAAGATTGTTTGGTTGTGACTTGACTTCAGGGGTATGAGAACACAGAATTTAAAGATTCGGAGCCAAGACAAGCAGCAAAGCTGTTGATAAGAACACATTACAGGACAACCAACACCAAATTCACGGGAGAACTACAAATATGCAATAAGTAATGGCAAAGCATAGATGTTACACACTGGCAGACAGACAAAATGTCTTTTAATTATTATTCTCTCTGGAATGCTTGCGTTTTTTGCATTCAAACAGTGTTCTGTGAAAATATCCAGAGGAGGAATGATAGCATCATAATGCAAAAGCCTGGGTGTCTCTCTCACTCACTCATCATCTATACCGTTTTAACGCACACACTACAGGCAATTTAAGAACTCCAATTAGCCTAATCTGCAGGTCTTTGGACTTTGGGAGGAAACCCACCAAGCACGGGGAGAACATTCAAACTCCATGCACACCGAGACGGGAACCTGGCCGGGAATCAAACCCGGACCCTGGAGGTGCAAGGCGACAGTGCTAACCACTACACTTGGTGTTTAAGAAGGGTAAACTTTTTGCCTTGCATCAAGCAAACATTATTGGAGTTGGTTTAGGAACCGTCCAAGATGTTATTAAAACCTGGAAGGATAGTGCTGAACTGTTAAATGGGAAGATGAAAGAGTGAAACCTTTGGTAGAGGCTGCATCATGGAAATAGACAGTGGAAACCAGAGCTATGTTTAATAGTGAAAGTAAGAGAATTTCCATACACACGATTTGGGATTGAGACTAAGCAACTGTGTGTCCATAAGAAAACCACATGTTAGTGAGACTCATCAGAAAAAAAAAATGCTGGAGAGCATAAAGATTGGACTTGTGGTCATGTGACCTGATGGGTCCAGATTGAACCTATTCCAGAGCGATGGGCGTGTCAGGGTAAGAAGGAAAGCGAATGATACGATCATGCATAGTGTCCACTGTACAAGCCTCTGGAGACAGCATTATGATCCGTGGTTGCTTCAGTTGCACAGGTCTAGACTCAGCAACGTTATGTGGCAATAAAATGAAGTCAGCTGACGACCTGAATGTACTGAATGACAGTTAAAAGTATTTGAAACACAAAAGCACAAAACAGCTGGCTAGGAGAGAAAACATCTACACTGATGAGAAGGAAAAAACAACAGCTCATGTTTCAGTATGTTAATATGTTAGTTGTTGTTGGCGATTAGCTGCTATCAGTTGAAGGACATGATGAAAACAGTCTCCACCCTACTATATGGAAACTAACAGCTGTACCCGGCTAATGCACTATATTTATTATTCGTTCAAACCCAAGCACTGACCCCCTGCCTTCCCTGTTCACGACCCCTACTGTGAATAAATAAAGGTCCTTTAATAATCTATCAGGGCATGATGTGATACAGTAGAGGAGGGCAGATCCTCGGGGGGGTGGGGTGGGGGGGGGGGGCAGGAAGAGAAAGATGTTGACCCAGAGTGGTAGGGGGCACTCTGAGGAGGAAACTACCCCTGAGGGGGTGTAGGGATGGATGGATAGATGAGAGAGGTGAAAGTAGGAAAGGGCTTCGCAGATTGATGACTTTGTGAGAGGGTCAGGGACAGAACATGTGCCGTGTGTTTGTAGGAACTGTTAGGATTGAAAGAGAAGAGTGAAAAAAAAACTGAGCTTTGAGGTGATTTCGGGTTGATTTTGAAACTAGCATGTTTTTTTAAGACGAAGAAGAAATCTACATATCAGTCAGATACGTCATGGAACGTTTCCTATAGCTCTGTTTTCCCAGTTTAAATAGGGTCCTAGCTAGTTAAAATTTATATATAACGTTAGGGAGCTGCGTTGTTTTTTCTCTCTCACCTAGCTAGACTGTTTTGCTAGCGATAAAATTTCTTATGCTAATACAAGTTTTATGTGTATGATGATTTCCTTTGAGGAAGAACTGTCGTTCCAAGCAATTGTTTTCTTTTTCCATCCAGACTGCTGTAATTTAATGTTTTTTCTGTTTATTAGCATCACAATGTCGACTAGCCTTAATTTACCGTCTATATATCCTCACTTAAAAAAAAAAACACACTTATGATAAAAGTGATGTTTTTAGACAAACTTGCTGTTGATTGTTTCTTAGTGTCAGCCAAGGTGTGTGTGTGTGTGTGTGTGTGTGTGTATGCTAAGCAGCCCAAAGGGATACATTCCTTCGCTATACTGTAACTCAGTATTTATCCTGTTCCATTTTTCCATATTTGTGTATATTTATAGAGCAAGACAAACATGGACGTAACTTTGGGTTCAACACTGGGTGGTTGGGATCTCCACCAATGTAGGGGGTGTCTGAGGACATCGAGCACCCAGGAGATGATTTTTATTTATTTAGTTTTGATAATAGCCTGTTTTACATTCATTTTCAGTGCAAGAGACATTCCAAAAGTAGGTCCCAGCGTACAATCCCCAGCACCATCAAGTTGCTGTTGTTGTTCGGTTCCCGTGTCGGGTCTGTGTGCATGGAGTTCGCCTGTTCTCCCCGTGCTTGGTGGGTTTCCTCCGGGTCCTCCGGTTTCTTTCACCAGTCCAAAAACATGCAGAATTGGTGTTCCCGAATTGCCTGTGGTGTGTGAATGAGTGTGTAAATGTGACCAGACATCCTACCACGGTTGTACAAATGGGAATAAATACAATGGTCACCATGGCCTCCACGGCCTCTAGTTGATCCTGGGCCTTCCACAAGGCAGACAAGAAACCTACATCTAACCCACCAATGCCCCTAAATCAGAACTAAAGGTACACTCTTCAAATTATACTTTAATTTGACACTGTCTGTCCCTATCTTTGTAGAACTATTAAGGCATTCCTCTGTGGAACAACTGTGACTTCTAAAGGTTCTGAACATGTCTCAGAAGGTGGATTAGTATTTTTATACGAATAAAAATGTAATTTAAATTATGTGATCTTCAGCTGACCATGAACCTGTCTATGCAGAAGATTAAAGGATTCTCCAACTGAAGGTATACTATTTGTCCATCTTAAACAATCTTCAAATGGATCAATATGGAACCATATCCCTGTCTGTGTAGAATGGTTAAATCTAAATGGATCCCACAGAAGAACCAATGAATCCGCGAGGTTTTAGAAGCGGATGTCTCTTCATCTAAGATCATCTTGGTTCCCTAAAGGTGTACTCTTGAAGGAACTATATGAGGAAAATATAGCATGACAGTGACTGAGAATGTTTAGTGCTATTTTTCATATGTGTGTGTGTGTATGTGTGCACATATGTGTGTAAATTAGGAGTGCTCCCTCTACTGGTGGTCATGTTTTCTGTGGAACCCCTCAGTGCTCCTCGGGGTCATATCACTCTTCTCCCAGTCGAGGAGTCAGTGGGTGGTCGTCCTGTCCCTCTCTCTCTCTCTCTCTCTCTCTCGTTCTCTCTCTCGTTCTCTCTCTTACTCAGCTGCGGGTCTGTATACATGCTGTAAGGTATAATTTCTATAAAAGGGTTCTGGCGTGTGAGTGTGTTTGTGTGCGTGTGTGTGTGTGTGTGTGAGAGAGAGAGAGAGAGAGAGAGAGAGAGAGAGAAAGATGGGGGCTTTTTGGTGCCTGTGGCATTTGGTCAACCCTCCTGTGTAATGCGCTTCCTCTTCTTCACTTACACATTCCTGTAGACCATGACACACTCACACACACTCACACTACTGATGGTGTGTCACTATACAGCTCCTTCTCTCTCTCTCTCTCTCTCTCTCTCTCTCTCTGGGTCTATGTACACTTTACATGCTGTAAGGTATAACTTCTTCGAAAAGGTTCTGCCATGTGTGTGTGTGTGTGTGTGCGTGTGTGTGTTTGCTCTTGGTGCCTGTGGTGTTTGGTCAATCCTGCTGTGTAATGTGCTCCTCTTCTTCACTTACACATTCCTGTAGTCCATAACACACTCATCCACACACACACTCACCCACACACACACACACACACTGCTTTTTCTACTAATGGTAGAACCATCACAACACATCTCTCTCTCTCTCTCTCCGCTTCGGCTGATTTATTCTCGCTCGTGTTTTCTCAGGCCCACATGGTCCTGGAGTTTGCACTAGAGCAGCTCAAGCAGAACCGATGTCGTTCAAACCCCAGTTAAATAAATGACCCTGTAAATTTCCCTCAATAATGAGAGAGGCAGTGATGAGGAATGTGTATGTGTGTGTATATGTGTATGTTTAAAAGAGATGGAGAGAATGTAGTGGTCAGCTTCAGCCTAGTGACTTTCTGCCGATCTCTCTCTCTCTCTCTCTCTCTCTCTCTCTCTCTCTCTCTCTTTGTGGTGAATGGGACCTGAGGGAGGCGTTAGCGCAGCCCACCCAGACTTGGTGCTCACTGGGAACCACTAATCTTCAGCACCGCAGGAGAAACGCCATTTTCTGAATTCCATATTGATAAATTTCTCATTCTAGTTTAGCGTTCTGTTTCTTTGATGCTTCCAGGCTCAGGTGTTTTTATCTTTCATATTTCACCAACACAAAGCTGGTGATTGCTCCAGAAACAATATATATATATATAATTCATTCATTCATTTTATTCATCTTCTTATCCTGTGTACAGGGTTGCGGGGGGCCTGGACCCTGAGGCAGGGATTCATATATACAGTATATATATAGAAGAAGAATAAAATGAATTATATATATATTTACACTATATTGCCAAAAGTATTCTCTCGCCCGCTTTCAGGCATATAAACTTGAGTAACTTGAGTAACATTCTATTTTTAATCCATAGGGTTTAATATGACGTTGGCCCTTTTTGGCTTAAACAACTTCAACTCTTCTGGGACGGCTTTTCACAAGGTTTAGGAGTGTGTTTATGAGAATTTTTTACCATTTTTCCAGAAGCGCATTTGCACCTTGGGGTCTGTGTACATGGAGTTTGCATGTTCTCCCCGTGCTTGGTGCTCTGGGTACTCTGGTTTCCTCCCACAGTGTGAATGTTGACCTCGGTCGTAAAAATGAGAGTAAATACAATGGTCACCACTGGCCTCCATGTTCCCTAGTTGGACTACAGAGTGTCCTAGATGGATGAATGGATATATTTGTATTTTCCCTGAATGTGATGAATGTCACATCGTGGCTTCATGACATAATCCATGTGTTCGTAAATAATAATTGATGTACAAGCAATAAATTCAGTCTGATGTCCAAACCTGCATTTTTGTTGCCTGGAAACTAATGAGGCTAAAGAGTGGCAGACAAAAGGAAAGGTAAGAGTTTATGAATTTCAGGTGATGTATAATGACTGTTGAATGTATAATGTATAAAATGTAAAATCCTTGGCAAATTGTTGTGAAATAAGCTCTTCGAACCACACAAATTAATGTGTTAATTAACCCTTACTTTCATAGCTATATCCAGTATCTTCAGTGGACTTTCATTGGCTTCCTGTCGAATGCAGTGTGTGTAATCTGATTTATTGCTGCTGCTGTGATCTGCTACAGTTTCAGCGTGGAATCGAGGAGCGCTTCTCGACTCCGCTGTGAAATAGTACCACATCCAGATGTCGTTCCTTTTTTTTCTTTTCTGGGGAACGACGATGTGTGACGGCTGGGTCTAGTCTAAGGATTCTTACATGCTCCGTACATGCTGCCTAGACCGATCAGCAGCAGCAATAAATCATAACCGCTCACCAGGATGGTGTCAGAGAGAATCCCTAAGAATTATACAGAGTGAGGCCGATTTTACAGAAGTGAGGTCATGATACGAAAAAAAAAAAGCCATGGTGTCAAGCACAAACTGTAAAAACATCACCACTGTCAGTCAGGCGAGTGTGTGGGTTAATATTGTAGGAGAATTTCAGAGGTGGATTCAGAAGGAACAATATCCATGTGCTCTATGTGCTGTGGAAAGGTTTAAATGTTCAAGTTTAGGATGATAGTTGGAGTTTACACTTAAGGACTTTTTAATTATACATGTAACATAATAAAATTAAGGCAATTAAGTCTTTGCTGAAGCTAAAATCAGATTCCTTTTTTTGGCCTAACAGGAGTGGAACCTTATGTGGTTTTCTGGTGGTGAAGCCGATCCATCTAAAAGTTACATATTGTATGTTCTGTGATGCTTTTCTCCTCAGCAGAAGAAAAGCTTGACTTACCATGCATTTATGTTGCCTTAAACTACTTCCATACACAATATTGCCACTTGGAGGATGGCTATTTATTTATTTATTTATTTATTGCATTGTTTCATGTAAAAATGTTGTTTTAAAAATTCTATTCGATCGGCAGATTACGAAATACTCAAACCAGACTGTTTGGCACCAACATCTATGCCACAGTCAAAAACACTGACTTCAAACAAGAAATAGATAGATACTGTAGGCGTGTTTATATCTGTTTTTTACAATGTGCTTTTTTACAAAAAGCAGTAAACAGTAATTAATGAAACAAAGTCAATAATTGGTGTGACAACCCTTTGTTTAAAATATAGTCTCTGTATAGTTTTATGGAACATCCTGCAGAACTTTGTTGCACCTGCTTCTTTTTTCATGTGTGTAAAACCCAGAAGCTTTTTTTTGTCTAAAAAGTCATCATTTACACAATACAGTGGAACCTCGGATTGGGAGTAACGCGGTTTGCGAGTGTTCTGCAAGACGAGCAAAGATTTTTAATAAATTTTGACTTGAAAAACGAACAAGTC
>JAOVVA010000029.1:1967795-1983020 GCA_028565275.1 Leiocassis micropogon | reverse complement strand
CTTGCGCTGCGGAATTGTGGGTAATCGTCTCCCCTGCTGGGTCTTAGTGCTCGTCTCTTACTGGTATAATCAACATCGCGTGTACTGTTTACTATAACACTGTGACCACGTGTGTGATTGTAAAACATATTTTATTTTGTGTTTGTAAGCGTGCGTGTACTGTTTCTTATAACACACGTGTATGCGCACGTGTAAGGCAAAAGAAAGTCTCATTAAAAAGGTTAAAGATCCATTTTCTTCCTCTCTGTCGTCATGTGTGTGATGTGACACCATGCCCCTTCATACACACACACTCTCGGCATCAGACACACACACACACACACACACAAACACACTCTGCTCTACACAGAAACACTTCTCTGTCGAGATTCCTTTCAAAGGTAAAGTGCAGGTTCATTTATTTGTTTGTTTTACTATACAGCAGTGATTCCGTTAGTATGCGCTCACGCGAGTGTCATTAGTGATGTTCCTTGCTAAGTTTTCTGACAAAACAGTCTTTCCATTAATGTGTGTGTATGTGTGTGTGTGTGTGTGTGTATTTGTGTAAAATTCAAATAAGAGAGGAGAAAGGATTACTGTGTACGATGAGAAGGGGGAGGCTAATTCCTCCTCTTTTTTTTGTGTTACTTCACACACACACACACACACACACACACACACACAGCGCCTGTGTGCATAAACGGAAACACTTATTTATTTATTCAGGATTTATTTTTACTTTTTTAAAGGTAAAGTGCAGGTTAACTAGTTTTATTTTTACTTTATATTTTGTGTTATATAATTGTATTTCTTTTTTTGGGCTATTGAACGAATAATTTGAGTTTCCATTATTCCTTATGGGAAAATTTGCTTTGATTCACGTTTTAGAATACAAGCCCACTTCCGGAATGAACTATGCTCGTAATCCAAGGTCCCACTGTATGCTGCATTTTTTTCTGGCCTACAGATATATTTCTGTAAGATAAAAAAAAAAAGTTTGTACCAAAGAAAATATATATTTTTTGGCACAGTACTGTACAACAATAGAGAATACAGGTACTAAGTAAGTTGTAGCAGCAGCCCATATAGCGTTGTATAATTAATTCATTTATTAATCTTTATTCATTTACCTGTTTTATTCTGATCAAGTTACAGTAGATTCCCAGGAATATTTGGTGTGATGCACCCCATATGGAATACCAGTCTGTTTCCCCTGAATAGTTCACTCACCAAGGTTTCAAAATAGTCTTGTATTATTAAACATATCAATAAAAAAAAGAGTAGACCAATAAATAAAAGAAAGATGTAGGCCAACAATGCAGATACACTGTTGTAATTCATTCATAAATAAATAGCTGCAGAGCACAATGTTGAGGGTGCAGTTGAAAAGCATGTAGCTTGACCACTATTGCATACTTTCATATACAATATTCTCTTCCCCCAAAGAAGAACAGGTTTTTATCCAGGACAGACTATTTTCCCAATCTCTGCTGATAAAACGCATAACCACAACATGATGCTATCATCACCATGCTTCACTGCTTCACCATGCTTTTGTGACAATGAAAAAAATAACTCTAACTTGTTCACAATAAATCATACAGCCTTTTCCACATGTTTAGGCATACTACACTTGAATATGTTATGTATTGTGAAAGCGACACCAAAAGTTATTTTGAACACTGGACATCTCAGCGGTGCTTTCCAAAAACACTGCAACACAAGCACCAGTATCACTTTATATATTCTCTCTGGCAGTCAAGAGCTTAAAAATTTGTAACCTGGGTCCAGATGATTAGCTGCTGCACACACACACACACACACACACACACAGACTCTGTCTAAACTCGGGGATTTTATGGTCTTCCCATATATTTCACTGAGTAAAGTGCTGTGTGAGCTCAGTGACCCCAGTTCTCATAAACGCCCCCTCTCAATAAAAAAAAAAATAAATATATATATATATATATAAATTAGACACCTTTAAAAAACCAAGTGGGTTTTGAATTTCACTATTTGGTGCTGCTCAGTATGGTGTTTACTTGGGTGTGGATGTGTCCCTGAAATCACAGCACATGATGTAAGAGCTCATGTGATTTTTACTCATTCGTTATCATGATCACGACAGGACAGAATGTAATGTTTGGAGGTGAAAATTATAATGCCCTGCAATTAGCAACTAGAAACTAGAACGTACTGTTATTTGTTTGGAAAAAAAAATCCACATCCAAAAATTTCCAAACTATAGATGAGTTATGTCATACAGTATGGTGTGTCACAAATGTCTTTGAATTCAGTTTGTCAAATAATTGTGGAAAAATTTGCTTACATGGAAACACGCAGGACTTCAAATAAATTGCCACAAATGCCCCTCGGTTCTGGTCTGTAACTCCTTCTGAGTGGATTGGCATCTTTGAATTTGCTAGTTGCCCTAATAAATAAAGCCAGGAGAGTGTTAAAGACAGACATTCTAGTCATTGATCCAAAGATATATTAAACAAAGCAAATATGAACTAGCATTAGTGAAAACAGGGTAAACTATGAAGAAGCATTATTTAAAAATAAAGCTAAAATATGAAGTCGTATTACAAACAACAGGATAAAAGCGGTATTGAAGACGGTAAAATGAAAACTAGTGTTATATATATCAAGAAAACAGGGTAAAATATGAACCAGCATTATAGGGAAAGGGCTAAATGATATAACCTAGCATTATAGACAATAAGGTGACCAATAAACTAGTATTATTTAAAAATCAGACAAAAATATGAACTGGTATTAGAGACAACAGGCAAACTAAAATAGGAACTAGCATTATAGGAAAAGGGCTAAATTATAAAACCTCACATTATAGAAAACAAGGCAAACTATGAACTAGCCTGACAGGAAACTTGGGAAACTACGAATTAGCATTATTTAAAAATCAGTACTAGTACTACTAGCAACGGGATAAAATATAAATAAGGAGGATTGACAACAGGCTAATATATAATCTCTAGCAGTATAGAAAACAGGTGTGATATGAATTAGTGTTATGAATTAAGATAGGATGCTAAAATAAAAACTAGCATTATAGAAAAGGGCTAAATTATATAACTTAGAATTAAATAAGGTGACTTAGGAACTAGCATATTTAAAAATCAGGCTTAAATATAATCTAGCAGCTATATATAACAGGCTAACATAGGAACTAGCATTGAAGAAGATAAGGTGAACGATGAACTAGCCTGACAGAAAAGTGAACTACGAATTAGCATTATTTAAAAACCAGGCTAAAATATCAACTAGTACTACAGGCAACAGGATAAAACAACAGATTTGAAAGCAGGCTAATATAAAATCTAGCAGTATAAAACAATTTTTAATATGAATTAGTGTTATAAAAAAAAAAACAGGCAAAAATATGACTTAGAATTTTGGAAACCAGGCTAAAATAAAAATTAGTCTCATGAGAAATAGCTAAAATCTAGCATAAACTAGCATTATGGAAAACAGGCTAAAATAGAAACTATCACAATAGCCAAAGGGCTAAACTATATAATTTAGCATAGAAAACAGGGTTAACTATGAGCTAGCATTATTCAAACAGGCTAAAATATGAAGCAGTCTTGCAGACAGCACTCTAGAATATAAACTAGCATTACAAGAAAGTAGAAACATGAACTGGAACAGAAATAGAAAACTGTGAATATATGGAATAAACATAGATTAGCATAGTAAAGAGTCTAATAATGATATTAGCAGTGAAGAGGCTAAAATATAAACTAGCATTACTGAAACAGAGTACACAGTGAACTGCGTGTGTAAGCTAGCTTTAAATAAAATCTGTAACTAGGTTAATGAGCTATCAAATGAACTAGAACTAAAGAGAACAGCCCACAATGCATCACTGCAAGCAAACTCAAATCACCTATAAACTAAAGCATTTTAAATAAACGTGTTATAATTATGACTAGCATTCTGGTAAGCTTGCTGTAATATGAGCTAGTATTCTAGTAAAAAAATCTAAAACTGTAACACTTAATTCATTGCTATTAAATAAGCATAAAAAATTGCTCATAATTATTAAATGTGTGTATTGTGTAAATGTGTGTGTGTGTGTGTGTGTGTGTATGTGTGTGTGTGTCCACAAGTGTGAGTGATTTACAAGTGGTCAAGGCTACACATATATCACTTCCCTGTTGACATCACTCAATATAAACAGTTTTTTTTTTAAATCACATTTTCAGCCATACAAGTGTGTTTACAGACATGCGTTAGACCATTCCTCCTTCAGCTCATGCTAGCTGTCATTTGTGTGACTGTTATTACCACAATGGACAATGTAGAGTTGTATAAATGTCAGGAGATGGGAGCTGCAGAGGCGTAAGGTGGTGCTGTCTGAGCTGTCACGGCTGTAATTTTGTGCTGAAGACCCCTCTGGCTACATCCGGTGTGTCTGCTGTGTGTGTGTGTGTATGTGTGTGTGTGTGCGCATGTGTGTGTGCCCGTGTGGGTTTGGTTCAGGTTGTGAAATATGACATGGGAGGTCTGTACAGAGGAAGATGATTTATATGCCACTAATAAGCGGTTTGTTTGTTTTTGTCAGGAGAGAGAGAGAGAGCGAGAGAGAGAAAGAGAGAGAGAGTGCTTCAGTGGGAGGTGTAGATGATTGCCCATATAGGAACACCCATGGAAAAAAAAAAAAAAGACTTAGATTATAAATATAAACTTCGGTAATATGTTTTTTTTTTCCTCATCACAATCCATAAAGCGCTTCCTCACTTTGTCCTGCTTAATACCACAAATGAGCTGTTGATGATAAAGACTCCATTTAAGGCCTTCCAGCTTCAATCAGAGTAATCTCCGTAATGACGAGAGGTTTCAGTTATTGGGACGCAGCCAGGCCCTCAATTACTCACGATAAAAATCTTGCCTGAATCTACATCCTGTCTCCACTTTGAGACATTTTTTCTGTCGGGACGGTTAAGAGTTTTAAGTGATAAAGAAAAAAAAAGACATTTTGTTTTATGGGTTATTGGACTGCTTCAAGCAATCGATCGCTTCATGCCAGCATGCTTGGCACAACAAAGCTGCCTATGTAGTTAAAATTAAATGTTTTGACATGTTCTTTGGATACAGGATACAGATTCTTTACGCTTTGCATACGTCCTAGAAAAAGAATCCTTTAGTCATGAGTTGAGATCAGCGGGTGTTGATTATGCAACATAATGTACGTGCTCAACAGTGTCTGATAACCAAACAAATGGTTGACAATAAAAAAACCACCCACACGAAATAAAACATGAAGCACAAATGTTTAATGTTTGAGCTAGAGATCATTTAAAATCCTGCACAAATTATTTAATATAACATTCACAGCCGACACGTCCGACTACTCATGAAGCGAGCTGCAACGCAAACGGACAGAATACAATATTGTTAATATCTCAAGCTCTTTTTGAAGACTAGGGGTTTTATGATGTCCTCTTTTACGCCTGCCAGGAATTCCTCCAAACTTGCCTTCTTCATCTTTTCTCTATTCATAAGACTGCTAAGATAATATACAGAACCTGTTTGTGTTTTCAGCATGAGTCTGCATGTTGGACCACATGTTGCCTCCAGAACTGACGTAATTTTTCATGCCATAGATTCAACAGGGTGCTGGAAATGCTGCACATTTGTCGGCTGCACATTCATGATGCGACTCTGCCATTCCACCACATCCCAAAAGTGCTCTATTGGATTAAGATCTGGTGACTGTGGAGGCCATGTGAGTACAGCGACCTCAATGTCATGTTCAAGTTTCAGATTTTAGCTTCGTGACATGGCCTGTTATCCTGTGCTCATAAAGGGATGGTAGCCTGTGGCATTTAAACCATGTTCAATTGGTACTAAAGGGCCCAAAGTGTGTCAAGAAAATCTCCTCACACCATTACACCACCACCAGCAGCCTGAAATGTTGATACAAGGCAAGATGGATCCATGATTTCCTGTAGTTAATGACAAATTCTAACCTGACCATCCGAATGTCGCAGCAGAAAGACTCAGACCAGGCAACTTGTTCTTTCCAGTTCTTAGCTGACAGGAACCCGGTGTGGTCTTCTGCTCCTATAGCCCATCTGGTTCAAGGTTTGGTGTGTAGTATGTTCAGAGATGCTCTTTAGCATACCTAGCTTGTAACAAGATCCACTGTTGAGCCACTGTTGCCTTTCTATCAGCTCAAACCAGACTGGCCATTCTCTTCTGACTTTTGGCATCAACAAGGCACTTTCACCCAGAGAACTGCCCTCACTGGATATTTTCTCTTTTTCAGACCATTCGCTGTAACCCCTACAGATGGTAGTGCATGAAAATCCCAGTAGATCAGCATTTTCTGAAATACTTAGATCAGCCAGTCTGGCAGCAAAAACCGTGTCACTTAAATCAACTTTCTTTCTCATCCTGATACTCGGTTTGAACTTCTGCAGACTGTATTGAGCATGTCTAAATGCATTGAGTTGCTGCTATGTGATTGGCTGATTAGACATGTGCATTGACAAGCATTTAAACAGAATGAAGTGATCGGGCTAAAAGACAGATGTGCCATGATAGTGTGACTTTTTTAATCTTGCAGAGACGGGTATGTAACCATAACCGCAACTTCAGCTGTTCTTCGTCTATAATTTAACGTTTATCATTTCAAGTGAGTAGAAGCTTCTTAGATTTGACATCTAATCTTCTGAAACATGGACTATTAATTAAGAATTTTCAGACTGAGAAGTCTTTAGTGTGTGTGTGTGTATGTGTGTGTGTGAGTAAAGAGAGAGTTCCTAATAGAAACCTGTTGTTCCTAATAGAGATAAAGAGGAGATGTGTCGGTAGAAACATTCTACCATCACTTTTAATTTAGCTATGAATGAGATATTATACAAAATGCAGGTGTTATACGAAATCTTGCAGCTGCACTTACACATACTCTGACACACAGGTTTTTGTGTGCTTAGTAGCAGCTGCCTAAATTTCTCAGCAGGATTATGAGACTTCCATAACGGACAATCCTGTGTGTGTGTGTGTGTGTGTGTGTGTGCATGTGTTCTTTGAAACTTCTGAAAGTGAAATACGACCCCATAAGTTTAATAAACACCTACAGCCTTTACACGCACCCACACACAATGTAGAGCTCACAAGATCTGTGCCACACACACACACACACACACACACACGTATATTCACTGAGTTTACAAATCAAATAATTTGTGATACTCCATAAGGCCGGATGATTAATTGATCTGAAGTCAGCTGAGAATTTCGCAGGAAAACGCAGTAATTAGAAGTTATAAATGCCAAATTCATCTTGTTACTTTCCAGAATGATCATTAGAACCACAACCAGCTCCTCATCCATCACTGACCCTGTATTTGGCATAGGAGCCGCCTGCGGTCCTCCAGGCCAATGCCATGATCCTGTGCACTCATGACATCAGCAAACAAGTAACCAGAAAACGCATTACATTTCCGGTCCTCTTTGAGATACAAAATGAGGGCTGTGTAAATAAACGCACGGTCTGTCAGTGTTATAAACAAAGTGAACATAAAACCTGGTGGCCATTTTGTCAAAGCCATGCTGACTGCGCTGTTCCCTTTTCTTGAACTGTTCCAGTGTTAACATGACATCTTAGGAAATAGCTAGTAAATGTACACAGTTAGATATTAAGCTATAGCTAGCTAGCTAGTTTTACATGAAGATTTTGTCACTGGAGTAGTTAAAATGGGTAATAAATAATCCGGCATTACACCAAGACACCAAGACACAAGTATACTATTATACTATTATAATAGTATACTAGTATAATGATAATCAAGCATTAAAGTAAACAGACTGAAGTTCAAACTTTTATTATAATGAACAGGCTTATTAACCAGAATTATAAAGAGGCTAAATCAATAACCAGGCTTGTATTAAACAAACTAAAGCACAAGCTAGGCAGGATTACATGTGAAAGGGTAACTTATTAACTAGTCCTTTACATCAGCAGGCTAAAACACAAGTTATTGTTGTGGTAAATAAAGAGGAGAAAACACAAGTTAGCTTTCTAGGCTAATTCTGTCATCAGGCTAAATACAGAACTGAATCAGGCTATAGAACTGTAGTAAACAAGCTAACAATCATTATGAACAGGTTATTATTACAAGGAGCCTAACATGTTAGCTAGCATTAACATACATAGGCTATAGTATAAAATAGTGTTATAGTAAACCAGCTAATGTTTATAGTAAACAGGCTAAAACACAAACTAGCATTATGATAAACAGACTAAAGCACAAGATAGTTTTGTAAACAGTAAAGAGAGAAAAACACAAGTTACCTTTCTAGTTAATAGGCTAACTCAATAATAAGGCTAAAATACAAGCATTACAATACAAGTAATACAAGTTTTTCTAGTACCTACTTAGGTAATTTCTTGAGTGTATTATTTATCTTGTTTTAAGTCAAAAGACAAAGTGCATGATAATCTGATGAAAGTAATTTGGAGGCTAATTAACTTAAAGTGTAGTGATGTGGTTACAGCTATCATCCATGTGTTGATTAATTTCCAATAATAACAAAGTCTCCAACTGTTTATTCCTCTTATACCATGTATACCTCGTCATGTTACTGAGGAACCATAAACCATAAACTCACTGTCCTGAAAACACGAGCTGTTACTGTAGATATTATGTGAACAGTTTTAGGACCTGTGGTCAATGCAAAAATCTACCTATGTTAGTTAACCAATTGCTACTGGAGAATATAATGTATCTTGCTAATTTACTATAAACTACCTAGCTAAAGCATAATTTGGCTAGCAATGCTAGAGTGTGTGCCTTGCCAGTGCTAGCGTTTGTAGCTGGCTAGGCTAAACCTTGGTCTGGATTTGGTTTGTAGTTCATGCTAGTTTTATGCTAGTTAGTGCTTGTCAGCTAGCAAAACTTTACTGGTACAAATAGCAGGTCATATTGGTGAATTTTTAGTCTGTGTGTGTGTTTGTGTGTGTGTGTGTGTGTGTAAGTAAGATACATGTTTGGGTCCACTCCAGCTTTGATTTATGAGTTTGGCTTTTTCTCTGACTGCAGTGTTTAGTGTACAGCATGCCCCTGTCAGCTTAGACTACAGCCCTCCATAAATTACCGATCATTTAAAGCAACAATGTGAGACTGTGTGTGTGTGTGTATGAAACAGTATGCGTTCCTACACGTGAGAGAGCGAGAAAGGTGATTTACGACCGAATTGTAGGACATAATTTCAACATCATTTAGCAGATGGCTAGCTAATAGCTCATGAATCTTTGCCGTTTTTACAGTGTAATGTGCAACGGTAAATCAGGTGTGTGTGTGTGTGTGTGTGTGTGTGTGTGAAATGGTTCAGTCACCTCCTCATGTACTGTGTGAGGGCCAGGGAGCCTTTGAAAAGAATAGCGCTAAGAAGAGCATTAGCGTTAACAAGTACAGCTTCAAGATGACTCAAATGTCTGCTTTATGTCAATCGAAATGCACACTTTTATGATAAATTAATTTTTTCCCTTCCAGACGAGGCAAGGCTTGTCTACTTCTTCTCATGAATGGAAACAAGCTTCTGACTGGATTCATGTTCAGGCAGGCATTCTGCAATACAAACACACTCTATTAAAATCCTGTTTCCTGGAGTTGAGCCATAGATACGCTGTTTCAGGTGTGTGTGTGTGTGTGTGTGTGTGTGTGTGTGTGTGTGTGTGTATGTGTCTGTTTATCTATATGTCTGAAGTAGGAACATGGAAGCTAGCGTCTGTTCTTCTGCATTTCTAGTGCTAGTAATGTCTCCTGATGCTAGCATGGCTAGTCATTCTGATTTAACGTAACATTGAATAAAAAAAAATCTCACAAATTTCTCGTGCTAATGAAACTAAAATAAACATTTATACTTCTAGCTTGTCTCTGATTATTTTCCTACCACAGCGCTACACACAGTGTTTTATTCCATACTTATTTGATTGTATACATCGTATTAATATTTCAGATAATATTCCTGAAGGAGAAAATGTATGTGTTTGGAACCACACACCATCAGATAAGAGTGTTTTGAGGCTGTGTGTGGAATTAGGGCCTCTCAGAAAAGTGACACCGGTCCCTGATAGGTGGTCCTGAGGTTGAGGAAGGGCCGGACGTGTGTATATGTGTGTGTAAGTCTGTTTCCTCGGCCTGGCTGCCTCTTTATAAACCCCTGTCTGTTCCCCTCCCTCCTGAGGGAGCTCCCCTTGTCCGCTCCCTTTCCAAATTTATGCAAAGACAATAATCCCTAATTGCAATATCACTTTACGGGCGAATTCCTCCGGAGGCCATTAGCACCGATCCCTGATGACGAGGCCCAAAGTTTCTCAACGTAGTCATCCACTCTGTGCTCCAAGTTCCTTTTCATTTTGTTTATTTGGTTAATATGTCTGTGCACTAATGTCTCTAATTTAGTCCAATCTGAAAGTACAGATATAAATCATAAGTTATCATTACACATGGTTTTATTGCACTGTATGAGTTTGATCGAAATGAATTTAATAAAAAACTAAACAAAGAATCTCCAACAAAGGAGAGCTAGAAAACTGCAGTATAGCTTTAACATAAACATGCTTATCCTTTAATAAAAGTAATTTCCTTAGTTTATTCATTAGGAAAAAAGGGAAAAAAAAACATACAGTATATAAAACTTTTTGGTAATTCCTTTATGAATTTAGTGTTGAATAATAATAATAGTAAATTAACTACAGAAAATTTGTTAATATCCAATATAAAAACTTTTTAAACAATTCCCCTTGTTCAAATTAAACTATGAATTATAATTTTTTCCCTATTCATTTACAAGTATCACAGTTATACAGTACATGTGTTTTTTTTTAATTTATTCCTAAATATTTGTATGAAATTTAAGCTTTTAAGCAGTGACTGATAATTTTGTTTCTATATAATAATAATAATAATAATAATAATAATAATAATTACATGTACATGATATGGTGAACAGTATACAAAGGTTAGTGGTCTTTTGAAAAGATTCATAAAATTTAAATTTTATAAAACCTTTATTCATTAAATGAGTGTAGATCTTTTGATGCTGAAAGTGAACACAGTTTGACTGGAAAGGAACATAATTTAAAAAGTCACTACCTTTAGCAGTTTTTCAACAACATTTGATGACTTAATTTGAATACTTCTGATCTGATGACATTCTGTTTCTCTGGATGGGCAGAAGCGAGTCCGCGGTGTCTGTCCAAGCTGTCCAAACACAGCACACCTGATCAATCCGGGAGGATTACGAGACCTTGAACTTAGGATGAGCGCACATGTATGGCCTTTGACATGAAGATCCTCCGAAGATGCAGTAAATCCACAGAGATTCAGTCAGAAAGAAGATGAGAAAGATGCTTTCTCCATTTGGGAAGACCAGCTTTTGTAGGAGAGTCTAAAACACTCTTCATATTGTGCTGTTACAGGAAAATGATCAACAACAGTGTGGGCGATGAAGTGGAGTGACCGTTAACACCATAAAGACGATTGTTATTTTCCCATAACCGCATGTTCTGAAGTCTTTTAATCCTCGTGAGCAATAAAGTAGTGCTGTAGTATAGTTGTGTAATCAGTCAGGTTCACTGTTTAAGCGGTTAAATCATTAGGCTGCTGTTGCTCGACAACTAAGAAAACGCGTACACTACTGTAGCACACCACCATCGGTGATGTTAACATTGCTCCTACATACATTGGTTATTTACTATTGTTGGGGTTTTACTAAAATTACGCTATCATTGTTGTCATATTTGTGGTATTTTTTGTGGTAAAATGTGCTCTCTCTCTCTCTCTCTCTCTCTCTCGCGCTTATCTAAACAAACTCTGTAGCGTTAAGTAAGACGTTCTCTTGTGTGCTAAAATATGATTCTGTTAAACACACGTTGATGATTGCGAGCCAAATCTCTGTGACAGAGTGTATCAGCCGTTTTCACTGGCATTGATAAATATGTTTCATCTGTCTCCATAAGACATTCCCATGCTCTCTATTCTCAACAATTCATTCCTTCTCTCTCTCTCTCTCTCTCTCTCCCTCTCTCTCGTGCATGCTTTTCTCTCAGCGCAGCCGATGTGTTTATTGAAACTCCCTGAACCCCAGCAGTGCTAATCGCTGTCCCAGAGCTCTATTCTCTGTCATTCTCTCTCTCCCCCCATCTTTCTCTCTCTGCTGTAGGGAAACAGAAATGCAGAACTCACCCACAGGCATTCCTTTTCGCTCAATAAAATAAGAAAATGGATTCAAACACTTCATGTCGTGCTGTTACAGGAAAATAATCAACAGCAGGGTGGTGAAATGAAGCAGAGTTACTACTGTTACCACTCAAAACAGTTTATTCCTCCTGTACTGCAGCAGTGCGCCGACGATTATAATTTTTCAATGATAATTTAATATAATGCTCTGTCTTTAAGTTTAATGATTTGCTCCCATTGTAGCTCTATACCTGCCTGTCTGTCTAACTTGACAAGAGGACTAAAATGCAGCTTGTCATGTTTCCAAGGATCTGCAATGGTTGCAGCTTCATCTCTAACACTGGAGACTCCTTCCATTAATGTTAAATAAACATTACTTGATAAATATTTCTTAATTCTATATTGCAAAACTAGAAATGCAAATTCAAAACAAAGAGGGAAAAACTATAACGCAAACCTATAAATGTGAATGCAAAACACGAAATATGAACGCAAAACTATAAATGCAAATGTAAAACAAGAAATGTGAACGCCAAAAATGTAAATAATTAAAACATTTCTTTGGTTTACTCATACTAACACTCTTCCTCTGTTATTGAGTGCTGCCTGCTGCAGTAAATGAATTCACACCTTTCGACCAATCAGATTTAAGAATTTAATAAATGATAGTATATTGCTTTCGCCAAATATTTTCTGATATTCTAGATTTTAAATGCTACATGACTTTCCGTTACAGTGAGCAAAGTTGTCATCTAGTAAGAATCTAAGCTTCTAGCATTACACAACGAAAGCAAACTTCCTACAGGATTACTGGTGACAAATCTACCTGTAGTGTACTCAACTAATCTGCAGACGCCGCCTCATTTATCATTTTCACGCGCAGGGAATCCGGCCGCAGCCTGCCGCGTTCGCCCGCCAAGCAACGCTGTTAAAAAAAAAAGTATTAGAATTCCGGTCATGCATCTCGAACACTGAACCAACACATGCGTCATGGCTGTTCTGTTCATGATTCCAAATGAACCCGTGACAAAGATTCAATGCACATCACAATGCGTCAACATTACCGCGTTGTCCACATACTGTTAAAGCAATTGTTAAATTAAATTACTGTTGAATCTTTTTACTTGGCTGATTCATTTTGAGGAGTCGTTTTAATTCTTGAAATTCTGATTCTGTAATATCATTTGCATGACTTGATAATTTGCATGACTATTGATTTTTTTTTTTAAATCAACTTTTGTTTATAACAGACATGAAAGGAAATAATTTCTAGCTTGCGTTTATGGAAATGTTCATTAAACGTGAAAAGACACATATTTTCTATATTTTATCATTCTTTCCGAATCATCCTAATGTTTTTTTGTGCTTCAGGATGTACAGAAGTCTCGTTTATTGTTTAATAATATAATCCATGAAAACGAGCTGTTCAAATGAATCACTGTAATGATTGTTTGAAAAAGATTCATTTTGATTCAAATGATTCGTTTGTGAACTTTATGCATAAATATGTTGGCCGAATGAAGAAATCTTTGTGTGCATGTAATCAAAGGTGTTTGTGCGCGTGTGTGTGTGTATGTGTATGTGTGTGAAAGAGAGAGGCTAAGCTAGAACAACTCTTCTCGGCTCTGTTCCAAACTGGAGCAGCAAGTGAATAATGTACGGCCCTCTGGCCTCTTTCTGCTGCAAGCCAGCAATATGAAAGCAACACAGTCGGAAAGGATTACACGTTGCCTCGGAACGTTCCAGCTTCTTGTCAACTTGTAAAAAGTGAGTTCGTAAGGAGGGAGGAGGGACGGGTAATTGTAAGGGAAAAGCGAGGAAAGGACGCCTGCAGGAAGGAAAGTGGATGGAGCAGGAGTGCTATTTTATACAGATGACAAATTGCAGGTATCTTCTTTTCGACTAGATCTGAATCCGCTGCCTGACGTCGAGCCAAATCCTAGACAGAAACACACACACAAACTTTTGTTTTCCCTCCAGAAATGACGCCCACTTTTATGTTTTTCTGGTCCCATGTGACTCCGGGACCCACCAGAGATCTTGGTGATAAATGATCTCCCTCTTTTGCAAACATTTACCAAAAATAACACCGTTTTGTAACATTCCTGCGCATGAATCGAATAAATCATTCCATTTCTACCAGTTACCACATGAGCCTTGGGTTCTTGGTGTTTACCGTAGCCTTGGTTACACAAATGTGTACGCGATGACATCACTAAGAGCCCAGCAGAGCTCCCACATTCATCACGACTTGGATTGTAATCCGCTGAGCCGTCGCCGTCGTGGCTAAATTTCCTTATAACGTTTCTTTTCCTTCTTTTTCTCATGAACGCAGCTGTGAATCTCGGGTTGGACGCGGGATGCTCAGTTTGGGGCTGCGTGGTAACAAACGCCTGGTTCCTGTGATCCTGGGAAAGGTAATCGCTCTATCTACACAAGGTTCAGCTTTATCGTCATGAACTCCAGAATGCAGCGTCTTTACTTTGAGTTTATGATGAAGAGTAATAATGTGTTAAATGGGATTATTGGACTGAGGAATAAAACACTGCAGGACATGTTAATATATATAAAAAATAATTAATGATGTTAGTGGTAGTAAGCATGTACAGTGATTTTGAAGATTGTTAGATTAAAAAAATCACTGCACTTAAAACCTGTGTCTGGATATGGAATATATATATATGTAATTAAATTGGGCTCAGCTTTGCAAACCGAGAATCACGAACGCAGAACAAGAAACAAGACCATAAAACAAAAATGCAAAACTAGAAATTCAAACAACAAACATGAGCACAACACAAGAAACATGAATGAAAAACTATAAACATGAATGCAAAACAAGGAGCTCAAATTCAAAACAAAAAATTCAAGTCTGGGATGCGTGTGGTGACTGGGGACGGTTCCACTTTTCCGCGAAGATGGGCCTGGCCTCGGCTGATGCTGACGGCTGTTTCTCTGAGGACTCGTGACTGCAGTTGCTCGATAGTTCAGGACTGGAGTTTCCTACAGTCTACCTGAGCCTCCAATA
>JAOVVA010000029.1:1955509-1961962 GCA_028565275.1 Leiocassis micropogon | reverse complement strand
GAGCTTCAAATGATAGGCTGGAATCCATAATCACACCAAGATCTTTTACTGTTGCACTTGATGGAATAGAAAGGCCATCTAAAGTTACGGTGTGATCTAAATTTATAATAATTAAATAAATAAAAAAAATAGACAAATACATTTTTTGGATTAAGACATTTTTGGATATAATCTTGCTTTTCAATCCATTTGTCTGGCAGCTTCTCTCATTAAAAAATGTTTAAGGCTGAGCTGCGAGCCACGAATGTGTTGCTCTCTTCACTTCTTCATCAGTGAAGTGAATCTTCGTCCTTGTAGAGCTGCTTTCAAAGTCCGAGATCATGGATGTCCGTGGATGTGGACGGGCATCCGGCTCCATCTTGATGGCCAACACCTTCTCTATCTATTCATACACATTTTTTCATTCTCCACACTGCGCACAAAGCCTTCGATACAAGGTACACCCTCAGACCACAAAAAACTAATCACTGCACGCTGCTCTTCTTTCTTTCATTTGAATCACAAGTGGGGCGTCCATTTTTGTTTGCACCGCAGTTATAAATGAACTGATGTAACCTGTTCACACCCGCTGTGCCTGGGGAGACAGGAGCCTCGAACGGAAAGCGCTGACAAGACGGAGTGCGGATCATTTTTGACTCACCCTGGTATATTCACCCAGGATAGCTACGTAAATAGTTTTTCTCAGTTTGTCAATTAATAGCCGTAATATTGCTGTTCTGCCGTAGCTAAAAATAACACATCACCAGATGTGCAAATACTGTATGTACTGTATGTACACTTTTGCTAACTTTTGTTCACAGTGTGTTATAATTATTCGGTGGCATGGTGGTTAAGTGGTTAGCACTGTGATTTTGCACAACCATTGTTAAGGGTTCGATTCCCGCCTCGGGCCTGTGTGTGTGTAGTTTGCATGTTCTCCCCGTGCTTGGTGGGTTTCCTCCAAAGACAAGCAGGTTTTGCTAATTGGCGCTCCCAAATTGCCCATAGTGTGTGAATGATGATCGGGCTTCAATCTGGTAACCTGACTCCTTAAGTAACTGCCACAAAAACGACAGCTGTATCTCCAGGATGAGGAGTGTCCCTCACCTGATGTGCCGTGGGACGGACCAAAATACCAAATATAATTGTTCTGTTTAGATTAGAGCGACAACAATACAGAGCTGATCTGAAATCAATCTCAGGATATTAAAAATAGTTCTCCAGTTCTCGAGAATGCGCATGAATGAGCAAGAGATAAACACCTGTCTTAATCCTCCTGATTAACGATTATTAGCATGAGCACAATAGCCGTCACATTGGCCTCTAAATTCTGTCCCTCTTAACATTTACATTTATTCAAGTAGCAGCTGCTTTTATCCAGAGTATTGTAACTGTAAATGTAGTCAATCTAAGCGTAGAGTAAACAAGTGTGACGAGTCAGAAGCATCGCCTGTAACAAGGGGGCGACAAACAAACAAGGCACAATTTTACCCTTAGGTTCCTCACTTCCATGTTTTCACTGTGAACCTTGCCCTTTACGGCCCTTTGTGGGGGCGTGGCTAAGTATCAATAGGTGATGTACAGTATACAGTCGACCCCTACGAAGTTGCAGTTCAGAGTTTGCGGTCTCAGTCCGTGGTTTGCTAATTTTTTCTTAGAACCTAACTATTAGCGAAAACTGCAAATATCCTCCGCAATTTTTTAATGACCTTTTTTTGTACCAATATATAATTTTTCATACTTTTTAATGTTAAACTATTAAGAACAATATAATTTACTCATTTTTAACATAAATATTAACATACATTCAGCTAAAGTTTCATATAAAATATAAAACTGTGTGCATTTTTTTTACAATTCAGGGAAATTTCGGGAGTCGACTGTAAATAAATAAAGAAAATAAATAAATAAATGAAAATGACCACATTTATCTACATGCACTGTGCCCAATTATTATTATTATTATTATTATTATTATTACCACCTACAACAACAAAGATCTAAATGTAATACAAACTACAACAACAACAACAACAACAATAATAATAATAATAATAATAATAATAATAAATTAAATCATTAATTTACAATTAATAATGTAATTTCATTAAATTTACAGGATTGTGTAAAATTTAACTGCACAAATTGGTTGTTCTAATAACTAACTAATAAACAGAAAAAATAAATACATGTAATGCTTATATATTATATTATAAAATACATGTTGCATTTTTAATTTTTTTTAAATAAATATCAAGTTGAAATATCGTGGCACGTCATAAAACAACACAGATAAAACAGAATGTAGGGAAATCTCTCTCTCTCTCTCTCTCTCTCTCTCTCGCTCTATAGTTGCTCAGGGTATAAAAGGAGCTGCAGCTGACTAACATTTGTAATAAATTCCTCATGCTTTGACAACATGTAGGGTGGGATTTTTAGAAGGCTTAAGTCTCTCTCTCTCTCTCTCTGTCTCTGTCTCTCTGTCTTTCGCTCCAGAGGTTTAGCATTACAGCCTGGCTGGAAAAGGCCCAACCAAAGAGAAAAAAAGCTAACAGCTCCAACACTCTCTTTCTCTTTTTCTCTCTCTCTCCTCTCTCTTTCTCTCCCGTTTCAACCATCTGTCCTACATATTTGTTCTTAATGACCTTTTAAGTCGATCATCAAGGTTTGTTTTTCAGAGTTTGCTTCATACGAAGAAAGTTTAAAAGACCATTAAAGAGTCGCGGGCTGTTGCCCGCGCGGGCGTCGCATGCTCCACATAGCTGCCGTACCTGTGTTTAAACCTCTGACCAGGATGTGTGTGTGTGTGTGTGTACTTCGAGCTGAGTTTAGCATTACGCCGTTTTCTGGGTGACTGTTCTGGATCTGACTCGGTGGGTCATGATGATGGCAAGCCACCAGACGTGAAGCTGACTTACCTGTTTACCCTTGTTTTAGTGGTTTCGTGAAGTATGAAACATGGAGATCTGAAAAACAACAATAAGGTGCAGCAACGAAAAAAAAGGAGTGTTCGATCACGTGTGTCCGAGCTGTTTATTTTTCCGTTCTTTCTTTTTTTTTTTCTTTAATGATAGTTTTGGCAAAGGGTGCGATACCAGGCATGCATTTAGATTCATGAAAGAGTTCTCAAGAACCGGCCACTCCTTAATACAAAGCCTCATGACTCTGAATTTGCAGTCTCGAATTTAGAGCAACGGAGGCTTCACTGGAGGCTAGGAGGGCGTGAGTTTAAATCGTATTTATCTTAAACTGCTCAAGATGGGAATTAAATGTGAACATGAATATTGCGATTTACTGGTTATGTGAAAAATAAACACATGCTGTCAGGGGAAAATAATCAAAAATACAAAAAGCAGGCAGGTTTACTTTTCCCCAGGTGTTTTATTTCCCTTATACTAAAACAATGCAGTACACATATTTATAGATTTTATATGATTATACTGTAGTTACTATATATTAAATGTTTTTAAATTATCCAAGGAGCAAGTTAGTTCCTGTTTCCTGTTATGTTTTACTACAGCGGTACAATCCTCACTTCTACAAATACCAAGAAACACAGAGCGTATAAACTCATCGCAGCAGGAATGTTGTCTTGATGTTACCTTGGCAACATTATGGATGTTGGGACGTTAGGTTAGAATTTTGCTGATGAAATAATATCAGAGCAGCTTTAACTACATGATGACGGGATAACTTTGAACGAACGCACCTAACACGGTGTTGCAAAAAATGTCTTCAAAACCGAACTGATGGCGTGAGCAGGTCTTAAACTCTAGGAGTTACGGTGGTTCACACAAATGCTGATCAACTTACTGTTTTGTTGTATTGAGGTTGTTTTTGCAAAGCTGCGCTTAGTTAATTTGTACAACATTATCTCAACGCAGGGGTACCGCAAGAAATTCTTGGCCCCTTGAAAGCCTAATATACCAGGCCCCTGACAAGACTTTTCAACCACCATAGCAATTTTAAGGCTCCCAGTAACTCAGGGGACCTTGGAAGTACAGCACTCTTGTCTCAACATTTGGCAGATGCCCTTATCCAGAGTAACTAACATTTTTATCTCCCTATACTGTACATCTAAACAATTGAGCGTCAAGTGCCTTCAGCAGGGTTTGAACCTGGGACCTTTTGAGCCATAATCCAATGCCTTAATCAATGAGCTACCCCTGACCCCAACATCATGTTTTACATTACAAAGTGTCATTTTAACTTAAAAATACAACATAGTCCTGACATTGTAACAGTCATCACAATGATGTTACAACTGCAGCATATTACAAGAATCATCCAACGATGGGGCTCGTGCTGGGATTTGTCCTGGAGATTAGATAACCTTAAGTGACTGCTACAAAAGCTCTGACACTGGAGACTCATTACATAAATGTATGTAAGTTTGTCTTAGAAAATATCATCATATCTACTAGTACACAGATTTTTTTTCCATTTGTGTGGTTTGCTTCTCTCGATGAACTATTACTATAGAAACAAGGAAATGAATCAACACCCCCCTTTTTTGTTTTGTCAAAAAATTTAAGTTCAATTTGTTCTGCCAAAAACAAGAAAAAAAGATTATGCAATTTTACTAAAAAAGATAAACATGAAATGTGCCAGAGCCGTCCATAATGAAACCCTCAGTAGTTGCCGCTTTGTTTTTGACAGAAACGAACATAAGCTGCCCAAACAAACATGATATTTTTACAAACACTATACGTATAATTAAATACCTGAAATGGCCGATCATTGTGTTTATAGCCAAACAGGTGTGTGTAGGTATATGACCGTATCGGAAATACCAACAGACAAGTGCTTAATTGCTAAGCTGCGTTCAGCAAAGAGAAAAAAAAAAAAAAAAAAAGCTTGTGTACAAATGATGGCAATAAAACGAGCAAGATGTCCATCAGCACCTGTAGAGGGAGTGTCAGGAAGTCGGAGAGAGAGAGAGAGAGAGAGAGAGAGAGAAGGAGGGGTGCATTCCTCATGCCTGGCTCTGTGCCACTGCATTCCCCTGGTGTTTGTGGTTTGTTTTTGTGGCATACTTTTACACTTTTACAGTCATAAACTCTGAACAAATAGATTCTGGAAAAAAACACCAACAACAAACAAAAAAAAAATAATTGAAATATGAAAATTGATTAATTAGCTAATACCAATATTCAACCCAAAGTGGGCGTGGCTTAAACTGGAAACTTTCACGATGGCTCAAGAAACACTGGAACAGCGACCCAGAGGTAGAAATACCGGCACCGTCGGCGTGAATTCTCTTAACCATCCTCATGCTTAATGGGTCTGAGATGGACCATGTAATATTAACACGCCAGTTCTGTTTGGTTTATCCAGCTACTGAGGACCATGGCACGCGCATGCTACAAACAAACTCTGCATTCAAGTTCAGTGCAACAGAACACCATCAAGAGAGTGTGAGGTCAATGTGCGCAGTCCAAAACTGACCATTTTCCCTGAGTGGGAGGGGCATATTTTGTCAGCCATGGCAATCATAGTGACACTTGTAAATCAGTCTCAATCAATGTTAAGGGTTAGTTTTCACTTTTAATATCAGCACCTGTGCCATCTCTGCCCGGCCGCACCAGAAATTTACATCCATCCATTTACATATGCCTTAAACTTATGCCATATTCAGTGACATCAGCGTCTGGAGCTTTTTAGAGGTCTTAGTGTGCTCAAAAGCCATAGTTGCTGCCAACTTTATTTTTTTCTTAAAATTAAATAATGATTTTTGTGTGTAGCCTGCTACGAATTTTCTGAGCAATGGCTTTTTAATGACCTGGAGGTTCAGCGTATTTGGTGGTAGGCAGCTGTAGACGCACGTGTCATGTGACAGCAAAGAGGTTTAAGCATCAGGATGAGATACCTTTTAAGAGAACTTTAGCATTTTAGAATATCTAATGAGCACTAGTAAAACACTGGTATTCTGGGTCACAGGGACCTGGAGCCTATACCAGGAGGCTTAGGGCACAAGGCAAGTTACACACTGAACAGGGTGCCAATCCATCGCAGGGCACACACACAATCTACGGGCAATTTGGGAACGCCGATTAGCCTAATCTAAATGTCTTTGGACTGTGGGAGGAAACGGGAGTACCCGGAGGAAACTCACCAAGCACAGGGAGAACATACAGTATAAACTCCATGCTCACAGAAACGGGAATCGAGCCTGGCTGGGAATCGAACCCGGACCCTGGAGGTGCATTTACATTTACCTTTACATTTAGGCATTTGGCAGACGCTCTTATCCAGAGCGACTTACAAAAAGTGCTTTAAAGTTTACATCACTGGATAGATACTTACACTGGGTTATCTAGGTTAATAACTAAGTGCCATTAGTTAAACACAACTGGGAAGAAGAGTTTTTTTAAATTATTTTTTTTAGGGGGAGCGAGGGGGTTAGTCCAAGTACTGGAGAAACAGATACGTCTTGATGAGGTGCAAGGCGACAGTGCTAACCACTACACCACC
>JAOVVA010000029.1:1936976-1950409 GCA_028565275.1 Leiocassis micropogon | reverse complement strand
CGGTCTGTTTTAAAGTGCGCGTGTGATCGTTATACCAGGGAGCAAGTTTCTTATCTCTAATAATTTTTCTTTTAACTTTTAAATGTCTTCTGTATCATCACAAACCTGATTAATTTTCTTTCACAGCAAGTGTCTTCTCCACTTACACCACACTTACACTTTTGACTTTGATGTTGCAGAAGTTTGTCCCCGTTCATGCTTACTTTATAGCAACTACAAACAGTCGTTTCCTCACCACTCTTTTCTCTCATCTGTCCTATTGATGTCATAAAGTTACAGCTGCACCTTTGACACTGGAGACTCCTTCCATACTACAGTAATATCTCCTTACATAAGTGCATTTCAAATCATATCAATGATCACACATATTTGTTTTCTTTTTCTATCTTTCATCAGCAGTCCAAGTTGTTGCTATAAAAAACAAAAAAAACAACAACTTTCTGACCAATCAAAATGGAGGGTTCGAGAGCACTTGTGAATAAAGCACGTTTAAGTCAGATGAGTTCGTATGGAACCACGGGAAGGGTTGAAAGTGAGATTTGTGTAGTGTAAAGTAGATTAAACGCTTGGTGAGTGAGTGAGTGCATGCAGAGGAGAAGGGAGATAAGCAGTGTTTCCAACAGTGTTCCTCAGTGTAGTGATTAAAACACCAGACACTGGCCGAGCCCACACACTGTAATTCATAATTCCTCATAAACGCACGTCCAGATTAATGAGCGCGATGAATACGAGCTTGCTCCTGGAGAGGAAAACATGAAGCAAACGCTCCGCCTTCAGCAGGAGGAAGAGGAAGAAAAAAAAATGAGGGTGGAATCATAAATCACGTTTCTGTAAACAGTGTTGACGTGAAGCCTGATCAGAATTCGTGATATACGTTTGACTTGAAATATGAGTTGTGGTGTGTGTGTGTGTGTGTGTGTGTGTGTTTGTATGTGTTTCCCCTCTCTCCAAGTCTCTTTGCCTTCATGATATAAACCCACACTGTACCCACATTCTGTGGTGTTAATTATTTATTTTTTTCCCCGGTTGAAAGTATACGGGTGTAATAATCCACCGTAGAAGAATGAGCAGAAACTAAATCCCCCCAAAAGAGACGCAGTAACGTCCCGGCTTCAGTGTTTGCTCTCTGAATTAGCTTTTTCACTAATGATGAAGTAAGCCTGAAGCTGCTAGTTTAGCTCTGACACACTGTAATGGGTAGAAACATACTGAGGCTACGGTCACGTGAAAAGCCACATTGCTCAATTCTCACTTTTTTTTTTTTTTGGTCAGACGGGATTCTCATGTCATGACGATTTTTATAATTACACATTTATAATTAGATCTGAGTCTAATGTAGTCACATGAAAATGCGCACATCGATATGTCTTTGCTCGCGCCGCCCAGGTTAAAACATGTGATGAGACATCATGGGACCACTCACGATTTCAATAAAAACACAGGTATGCATTTACAGTCAAGCAGTTAGTCGGCTGTATTTGTTGAGCTCCAGAAGAAGGAAGAAAACCAGACGCTTGGCTTTAGCTGTTTTAGCAGCTAGCACTCCTATGAAATCCCCTACATACGTGCAGTGGCAAAAAGTTGCATGAATTCCGATCTAAGCATTCTCACTCAAGTCACATGACAGATGTTTATCTGATCTAAGACCACATATGGAAATGACTCAGAAATCCGATTTTAAAAACATCAGATTTGTGTGTTCAGACAGCTAAAAAAACAAACAAATCAGATCTGTGTCACATTAGGGTAAAAAACTGGATTTGAATCACTTCAGGCTGGGAATGTGAACGCAACCAAAACGACGTCGAATTTCTTCATATTTTGCTTCTAAAACTCCAAACTTTCTTGTATTTTTAATTTCTGCTTGAGGAATAGTGCTCCAGGCTTCTTGGGGGGCTTTCATTTTCAGTCCAGTCCCTGTACCTGAGCAGTTTCAGAAGAATGTTTTTGTTTGTTAAGCCACACAGAGACCTATGAATCATTTAAGCTTAAAAAAACATCTAACTTAATGCATGACCCAGTGAGAAACAGGTGCAGATAATGACAGATGATCAGGTGATTATTATACTGCTGATGCTGAGTGGTTGGAACAGACGAAAGGGGAAATGAGGTCGCTGCTGAGGCTGTTACATAAACAACCAATTGTATCTTTCGGCACTTTGCAGCCTGTCATAGTAAACATTTTTCCTTGTTTCTTTAATTTAATCTACTTCATTTAATTGAATTTTAAATGGGAGGTTGGTCAAGACTTTTGCACAGGATGGTACTGTATATATCTGTGTTGTGACCTGAATAACCTGCTCTAATGACATCACCAACCTTCTGTAGCGTTGTTGTTTTAGCAGGATGCCGATATTTCCTCTATATTACCATGAGAGTCATAACGTGCAATAATGTTCTCAACACCTCGCTTTTAAATTCTGCGATCTGTCCTTGATTCAGGCTCAAACCCTGCTGGGACAGGAAGATCAGCTCGGATGAGTTTAAGCAGTGGGGGGTTCGGAGCCCCTGAGCTCATTCAGCTTTTATTGAAATGTCCTGTACAGTGTTGACACACGGTTCTCAGCGCGAACGTATCAGGTCAAGATGCAAAATGACCATTTTTAAACAAAAGCATATTTTATTAAAAAAAAAAAAAAAAGGTATAGATATACAGTATATCAGGAAAATACTTTACTAAGTATCTAAATAAGACATATTATTTTAATCGTCATTAATGATTTTTTAAAAAATATATATATATTTTTTTTAAATTATACGGCCAAAACATGGTATTGGTGCTGAAACGTGTCTCACCTAGGTAAAAAAGTGAATTTTCAGATAGGATCATATTAATGCTATCTCCTGATCCATGCTTAATTTTTCTATACATATACATACATTTTTAGATTTTTTTCAGATAAAAAGTAACACATTTGCTAAATAAAATTTTATGCCCTTTTATGTGTCCATAACTTTTCTGAAATGATTGAATTAAAATTATCTTAATTGTCATTCAGGTGAAACTTGTACAATTTAGATTTCGCATAAAAAGACATAAACCTGAAAAAGTATATTATTTTAAAATGCAAAATTGTTAAGATATTGCAACATGAACCTGACATGGTTACGGACACTACAGATTTAAAAAAAATATATATTTTACCAAAAATCAATTTAATTGAGCAACAGTTTTTACAGGTCATATGCTTCTGGAAGCTTACATCAATTTTAGTATCAATACTCATAAAGAAATATGAGTAATTATCATTTTCAATGATTATTGTTTGAAGTGAGACAGTATAAGACGGCACATGTGAAATCATCTCTCCAAAACTGCTTAAGTTAGCAACTTGAAATTTTTAGCAAAGCAAGATTGGTCACTTCCATGTTGCATAAACTTTAGAAGTAGCTTCTTTGGCACACATTTTTTTATTATACGTATAACAAACAAATACATGATTAAATCTACACAAGGTTCATTGAGATGTGTTGATAAAAAATGGTAGATGAGACATGTTTTGATTTTAATTGTAAAAGTAAATGAAAAAAGAATTTGTAAACAAAATACAAACTGATAATAAAAAAACTAATAAATAGAGATCTGTAAGAGTTGTTACAGTTCTAACACCCTAAATTGATTCTTCAGTACAGTATGTTCCTCTGGGGGACTCTTACACCTTAAATTTTAAGCAGAATTTCACATCCAAAACTTCTTTTTTGCAATGTTTACGTTTTTTAATTTTTTTTTAAATCATTCTCCATTTAGGAAGTGAGTCTCTAACTATCTGAATGACCCCTGAGGAACAGGTTTTGTCCTCTCCTCTGTTATCTCTCCTGCTGGGTCGTTTTCTTTCAGCACAGGATGGTAAGTGTTAGCGTGAGGTCCCGTCACACGTGATAATCACCACATTACGCTGTTATTAATTGCCGCGGCCGCGACTCAGGAAGAGCTTCAGCCATTAATCAGAGCGTCAGAGAAAGAGCGTCGTTCATGAGCATCCAGCCACCGGTGGCCTTCTTTCTCTTGCCTTTTGTTGTTCCCTCTATCCTGCCTTATCTCTCTAATCCTTACTCATCCCCTTCCTGTCCTCCCACACTCCTGAAGACAGACGAGGTGCGAGGGGTGGCTTCATGGAGGGATCCACTGGTCAGGAGATAAAACTTAGTAGAGGGCAGGAAAGGAGGAAATAAGTGGAGGCTGGTCTATTTGTTAAATTGCTGGGTAAGGCTAAAGAACTTAAATTTAAAAGCAAAATTTAAACTTTTTAGCAAAAAATGTGGATCAATAGTTCTGGCCATTTTTCACCCCAGTTCTTCTTTTTCTCATCAGCAGCTGGGCACTAATGAGCAGTGGGAACTCCATCCCAAAGCCATCACTCAACACCCCACCAACTTTTGCAGCACAGATCACAGCCTCTTTTGCTTTGGTCCCATTTAACCTTTAGAGATGTCAGCAGCTGCTGCTGGATTTCTAAAGAACCCGAGCACGAACTAAAAGATAAACTTCATCCCAAGCTAGACCAAGAGTACATCGAATTTCCAAAGTGTTTTCAATGCATTTAGTTTAGAGCCCAACTATCCAGCAAACACTTAAGAAGGTTTCTATTATTTCCATCATCTCAGGGGATAAAACTGGGCACAACAGAGGAAGTTGGAGGAGTCGGACCTCACATTGTATCCCTCGCTTTATTTTTAAAACTGTAAAGATTGTGAAAGTTTATAAAGTGAAATCCCCAAATTCCAAATTCAAGCCGTTGAACAAGTAACCCTTAACTTGAATAGACTGTATTGGCCGTTCTTCACCCCTTCATCCTGAACCTCTCACTCATCACCTTACCAACTCTTGCCCCACAGATCACAGTCTGTTTTTCCCTTGTCCCTTCTATCCTGAGTGTCAGCAGCTGCTGCAAGAGAAACCTAAAATGAGACCTCCAGCCTAAACTGTCCACCATGTGCACCCGAACATTTCCTTTACTTCCTTATTGTGGCTTCTAAACACATGGTAGAGCACATGGTGCTGCGCTGGGTGGAAATCGTTGTTGCTTGATATCAGTTATCAACCTTGTGTTGGTGCTCTGAGAATGTTTGACCTTCCCAGCCACAACACTGGAGGAAGCAGGGCACATGATCACCGAGGAGCTTTAGGTGAACCTTCTCCTTCAGGCCAAGCAGTCTTTACTCCAGATGGATCTGCTCCTGGATGATGGAGATGGTTGGTTTGGAGTTCAGTGACAGGTGGCTCTTGTTTCCAACTGCTTCTTAGACACAGCTGTTTGGGTCAAATGCTAAAGCTGGTCCTTAGAGTTTTGAGACGAGCCATGATTTTGTTTTTAGCTTACAGCAGTATCAAACAGACCATTTTTGGGTAATTTTGGTCAAACAAAAAATATCGATTATATCTTAAAAAGAAAATACAGATTTTCTTCAAACTATTGTTCATATTTGGACAAAAATCTGCATTTAGAATGCATAGAATGCATTCACAGCATATTTGCATCTACTGTCGCTACGCCCACAAAACTCCATAAATGGCAAATTTCAAAGGGAGTTGAAAAAAAAAAGACGACTAAACAATGGAAGTTTGGAAAGAACCTTCAATAAGTGACACTAAGCTAATTTTTTTAGTTATGCGAGTTATGTTTGTACTGTTGTAATGAAAGTGAAAACAGAAGCTAACTTGTTACATTTCACAACCATAAATAACACACTAAGATAGCTGTCTATTTGCTATGCTATAAGAAGAACAAAAAATGTGTCAATGATGTTACTAATTAAATTATTGACTTGGCAACAAGTTGGCAATATTGACTGGTGTTGAGCATTTTCCTATTACAGCATAACATGGAGTGGTTTATTTCTTACTCAGAAAAACAGCCTGAAAAGTCCCAGCATGCTGAGCATCATCAGTCATGACTATATCAAAGATGTGCTTTATACACGGTATTAGCAAAGAAAAAAAAAAAAAAGCTCACTGTCGTAATGAGTTGATGAACCAGTCATTGCTTTTACATAACGCACATGTTCACTAACAGATGATGCCTCAGTGACATA
Source organism: Leiocassis micropogon (assembly GCA_028565275.1). NCBI lineage: Eukaryota > Metazoa > Chordata > Actinopteri > Siluriformes > Bagridae > Leiocassis > Leiocassis micropogon. The sequence goes on along the minus strand of JAOVVA010000029.1, from coordinate 1,944,376 downwards.
AGCCCTCAGGCGCTCCACTTCAAGTGAAATGCCAGCAGCTCTATAGGCACAAAAGAGTTTACAGTATGCCAGACTTGCGCATTCTTCACAGACACGTTTCAGTGCCAAGCAGAACACAATAAGTCTAGTGTTTAATTGTGTTATGACTCCTGTTGATTGTGTGTTTGTCTACGGTTCAGTAACATGTCCATAAAGAGACTAAAGATTAAAAGCTAACAGTAGATTAGAACACCATCAATAATGTATACGTTGCACCACCTCCCTGTTCTCCCACTTCCAAGTCATTTATAACAAAAATAAAAAAAAATAAAAAAATAAAAAACATTTATCTATTGTCTCAGAAAACAATGACACAGAAGTTAAATGCATTTCACATTAGCATACCCAATGCATTTACATAAGCCCACTTCCTGGCTCAGATCACTAATGACTACAGTGATAAGGAAAAGCTTCCCAAGATAACGCCAGGAAGGAACTCAGGAAGGTGGATTTTTGCAACAGTAAATTCTGTCTGTTCCAGCGCCAACTCCAAAAGTAATGTATGAGGAATTGTTTAAAACAACATAAAAATGTAACATTTTAACAAAATGCCATGGTTCTTAAGCAAATATACTTATATACTTACTTATTACGCAAGTATGCGAATACTCTGATAAACTTTGTTTAAGTACTGACATCCAGTTGGCTGTTAGGTAGCTAACTATAATTACCAGTGATATATTTTGTAGAAACACTAGCAGCTCAGCTACAGAGAACATAAAAGAAACAAATATAAAGCAAAATATGTATCATATAACCATGAGGTAAAATATGCTAATTACTTAAAGTCTAGTTTGACTACTAAAGTCAAATACTTAAAGATTAAGTAAAATATGTTAAGAAGTAAAATATGTTAAATTAACTTTAATACTTCACTTCAATACATATGAAGTGAAGTTTGTAAAATGAACCAATGTGTAGTTTAAGGTAAAATGCACTAATCCAAAGCAAGATATATAAAGTTAACAAAATACAATGTTCAAAGATAAAGAAAATCATTGTCAAAAACATAAAATAAAAATGAAGTAAAGTATGTCAAGTTAAAAAAGTAAACTAAATTCAAAGTGAGTGCATAACACAAATATTTATAAAATAAATAAAGTCAAATACTTAAAGATGAAGTACAATACATAATTTTTTATCAAATATGTATATTAAATGTAAATTAAATGACAAACACTAAAAATACGTAAAGTAAAATATGTGACGTAAAAATTAGGTAAAATTAGTAAAATATTAAATAATTATATATATATTTTTATTTCATATTTTCATTATATAACAAATGATACATTAAATATAATATACATAAAACAAAAATTAAATATGTAAAATGAACAAAGTGTGTATATGAACTTAAAACAAAACATTAAAACATTAAAATATGTATAAAAACAAATACATAAAGTAAAGATTAGGTAAAATATGTAAAGTCAACAAAGTAATATATATATGACTTTATAAATTATATACATAAAAATAAAATTAAATATGTAAAATTAAGAAAGTAAAATATGTATATTAAACCTAGAGTAAGACACATAAACTGTAAAAAAAAAAAAATAACGTCAAATAGATGAAGGAAAAATATATAACTTTGACCATGTAAAATATGTAAAAAAATAAAAATAAAAAAAACTTATACACCATCAAACTTAAAAAATAAAGATGAAATTAACAAAATAAAGTATATAATGTATCAAAGTAAATATATAATTTAACTTAATTAATAAAAAAATACATGAAACATTTACATAAAATTTACTGTTTAACAAAAGTTAACAAAGTACAATATGTACAAATTAAGCAAAAAACATAAAGCATAAAATTATATACATAAAGCATAAAATTAAATATGTAACTTTTAAAAAGCGTACTTAAATGTTTCTAATGTGGAATATGTAAAAATGAAATACAATACATTGTCAAACATCATGTAAGGTAAATATGTGAACAAAAAAAAATTCAAAAAGTAAGCATCATGAAATACCTTAAAAGAAGGTAACATGAGCGTATTGTTAAATATGTAAACAATTTGTAAATTAAAATGTAAATTGAATCTGAAGAAAAATACCTAATATTTATTTATGACTATTTTAATTTATTTAAATTATTTGCACATGTAATGATTACTGTTAACAGTCTCTAGAAATGAGTGTATTAGTGAAACATGAAAGAAACTAATAAAGTAAACAAACAAAAGTACAAAACAATCTCTCTCTCTCTCTCTCTCTTTCTTTCTTCTCTCTCTCTCTCTCTCTCTCTCCTGTCTGTCAGCTCCAGTACGGCTCATAGCAGCCGCTGCATTATCTGTCCTCATATCTTCATTCTCATCCTCACACCTGTTGATAAAAGACATCCTCGCTAGAAACCTGACACCTGTCATCACTTCTCTGAGTCTTGTGCTGCTCTGAAGGAGATATTTATAGCTCTTTCTCTCTCTCTCTCTCTTTCTTGTCAATGTATACGGTACCTCCCTCACTTTGGTTATCTTTTTTCTTTTTTCTCTATCTTGCTGTCTCTGACATCCTTTACTTCCGTCATTCCTCTAAACATGTGATGAAATCATTAAAACAAAAGGACAATGGCAGGCTGCAGACCTGCAATGCTGCAAACGGACCTTTACTTATAGCTGCTAATAGACGTCTTCCAAAATGCTCGACATTCACTTCGGCGTAATTACGACAAACCTGGGATCAGCAACGAGAGGAATTGTAAGTATTCCAGGAGTGCTGTATGGCTGAGAGTGTGTTTAAGGAAGCATAGGTTTACTACAGAGTTGGTCGCTGTCTCTCTGGGACTATAGAAACTTCAGGAAAAGTTCTCAAATTGTTTTTTTTGTTTGTTTGTTAAGCCACACAGTTACCTATGAATCATTAAAGTATGAGTGCATGTTTTGCGCTTGCATGTTCTCCCCGTGCTTGGTGGGTTTCCTCCGGGTACTCCGGTTTCCTCCCACATCTCACATAACTGGTGCTCCCAAATTGCCCGTAATGTGTACAAACTAAACTCTTCTCTGAGATGGATCCTGCAGCTCTGCTCCCTCACAACAATCAATCATTAATTATTTTCCTATAACATCATGACACGTTTTATTCTTTACAGAACTTCCTGGCTTTCTCGTAATTCCGTGTCTACTGTATGTTCCCGAACCACATTAAGTCTAAATATCTTCGCCAAGCAGAAAAAAAAAAAAATCCTGTGCCTTCATATAAATATGAGTTGGACAGTTAATGACTGTTTCCTGTCTGAACCTGGCAACCTCCGAGCCTCCGGGCTGACAAATGGCCACCGTGGCAGAAAATAAATGGCGTTCTGTAGCTGGGGTTGGTTCCACACTCAGCCTGTGATTAATACCGGTATCAGGTTGCCAGTTTGGCATCTAACTCATCTTTTCTTTGCTCTCTTTTAAGGCCCAGGGGCTCTGATGCTCACGGTCGCGTTGGTGATGGGACATAACCAGCGGCAGAGACCACCATCGCTTTCTATTGTTTTTAATTTTTTTTCTTTCATCGCTCTCACCTGGAGCTCAGTATTTTTTCTCTCCCTGCCGCGGGGCTGCACGTACCGGTGTTTGTGTCATCTTTTCATCTTTCTGTCCTTGAGATACAGGACGTGGGAGGAGGGAGGGTGGGACCAGAGGCTGTTTTGTTTTGTCTGGCTTTGAGGCCCATGGTGTAAACTCCCCCCCACCCGTCCGCCCATCTCCTCACACACACACACACACACATGCACACATACACAGATTGCCCAGTGTTTAAAAATAACAGCAGGCTTTTGTTTCTCTTACTGGATGCCAGATCATATCTGTTGTGGCTTTGCTTGGAAAGAAATACACACACAACATTGAAACGGAAGACAAAGCACTCTTTTTTTTATTATTTTTTCCCCCTTCGTTTGGGTTCTCGCTGTGTGTTTTCGGAGCCGAGAGACTTTTTTCAGAGCTACCGATTTAATGTGAGACTCCACTTGGTCTCTCTAAATGTTTACAGATCAGTTAAAGAGTTTTACAGCTTAAGAGTTTGAAGACTACTGAAAAGAAGGTAGAGAGAATTAACAAAAACAACAAGTGTGTCTGTGTTCAGCTGAAGATTGCGAGAGATAAAGAGAGAGAGAGATCACCCCAGGGGGCAGAGCCGGGTCTTTCAGGTTTCATTTTTTATTTTTTTGCCAGAGTTTTAAAAAGCAATTAAACACACCACCTACACACACACAGAAACACACACTCTGCTAGTTTGTTCGTGCTGCTTAAAGTTGGTTCTGCTGCTGCTGGTGTAGCGTTCGTTAAGGTGAGCTTCAGCAATCACCTCCATCTATAACCTCCACCAACAACCTCCATCTACTACTTATACATCGACATCCAGCTCTTTATCTACAGCCTCTAACAGCTTCCCCATCTACAGTCACCGTGCACTTTATTCGTCTACAGTTTAATCTAGAACCTCTATGAACTTTTGATGAACATCTACACCTCTGTCTACAATCTCCACCAACTTCTCCATCTAAACCAGCATCTACATCTAATTCTACACCTCTGTCTACAACCTCCATATACTTCATCTACATCTAAATCTATCTAAATCTTTTTGCACACTTCTACCTCCATCACCTTTTCAATCTACATTTCTTTATACATGTCTTTTTATTCACATTTATCAAACTTCAAACTAATCAAAACTAATCTAAATTTTTGTCTACACGTCTATGTACATCTCTTTGTAGCCCTTCACCTACAGTCTCTATCAACTCCTCCATCTGCATCTCCTCCTAGATAGATAGATAGATAGATAGATAGATAGATAGACACTTTATTTATCCCCGTGGGGAAGTTCACAACCACGGGGTTGTAAATTTCCTACACTCCAACCTACAACTCCAACCACCATCATCTTCTGTATAAATCTCTCACATATATCTGCATCTTTTTCTACACTCCCACTTACATTTTCTATCAACTTCTCCACCTACATTGCTGCCACAATGTCAATCTACAATCTCCATGTACACATCTGTCTACAATCTCCATCATCTCTATCTACAACTTAAATGTACAATCTCCATCAACTTCTCCACCTATACCTACTGTATTCCTACAATCTCCATGTGCAATCTCCATTACAATGATTTTCTCTATCTACAGTTTCCATCTATAATCTCCATCTACAACGTTCACCAGCTTCTCTATCTGCAGCTTCCAACCCCATCAGATTCTCCATCTACACATCTACACATCTTCATGTCTACAATCTCCATCTACAGTACATCCACATCAGCTTCTCCATCTACACATGATCTACAATCTTCACCTACAATCTCCATCAACTTCTCCAACTACACATCTGTCTACAGTCTTCATCATCTCTATCTAAAACTTTCTTGTACAACCTCCATCAACTTCTCCATCTACACTTCTGATTACAATCTTCATTTCTACAAGCTCCATTATCTTCTCTATCTACAACTTACACCAGCTTCTTAATCTGCAGCTTCCACATACAATCTTCATCAGCTTCACCATCTTCACTTCTATCTACAGCTTCTTTGTACAACCGAGATCATCTTCTCCTTCTGCACCTCTGTCTACAATCTCCATCAAATCCTTCAATCAAATCTAGTTACATCTCCATAGAACGTCATCAACGACCCCATCATCATCGGATTTGCTGTATATAATCTCCATTGATTTCTTCTTCTCCCTCTGCAAGCCCAATTTACTTCTCTTTCCACAATCTCCATCTAGTATTTACCATCTTAATCTTCTCCTCAAGTCTATATTTACTTTTTGTTTTTATCTGCAGCCTCTATCTACAACCACCATCCACTTCTCTATATATAGAAATATGACCCTCCACTTATTTATCTACCTCCATCTACCTCTCCATGTAAAGCCTTTATCTACATCAAACACTGGCTTTATCAAACTCTCTCTCTCTCTCTCTCTCTCTCTCTCTCTCTCTCTGTGTGTCTCTCTCTCGTCCCTCGAGGTAGTGTAAAAATGGAAAGTTCCTGAGTTATGGCGCTGCTCCAGGTGGTCTTCCTCCAACCCCAAACAAAACCCCCTCCACCCGCCATTACGGTGAGAAATATCCCTCCTGAGGTTAACAGTAGACAAAACCAACACACATCTGCTCGCTGTCACACTCTTTCTTACTGTAATATCTTACTGTAATGTCTCGGTGTGTGTGTGTGTGTGTGTGTGAGAGAGAGAGATTTATGGCAGCAGTGCAAGTGAATAAGTATCCAATGACCACTTTATCACCTGCTATAATCCAAATTGGAATTTAATATGGAATAAAAGCTGATATTATTTTTTATGAAAATAATTCGCAGTGAGCTCAGGCTTGTGCACTTCCATTGATCATTCCTGAAATGTTGTTTTTACATTTCGCACGTACTCTTGCACTACACTTTCAGGACTTTGTCACATTTTAAAACGGTACTTTTGATCCAAATTTTCATGTTAACTGAAGCAAAGGGGATTTGTGCAATGAGTGTGATGGGGATTCAGGGTTGCAGAGTCAATGGAGTACTGTTCATGTATTCATAAATTTTTCATTTTTCAGGTTAGATTCCCCCCCCCCCCCCTTTCCAATTATGACTTTTTTGTGTCTGCTTACGGCCGCATGGTTCTTTAATTTGATTGACCAATAAGTAAGGAATAATTTTGCATTAATTTCCAAGTGTCACGGTGGCGTAGCGCTCATCACTGTGCCTTCACACATCCAGGGTCAGGGTTCGATTCCTGCCTCGGGTCTGCATGTGCATGGAGTTTCCTCCAGTTTCATGTGTGTGAGTGATTGTGTGGTTCGTGTAACTGGCAATGGATTGTCACTCCAGCCAGGGTGTACCCCTTTGTCGTTAGTGTACCCCTTTGTTGTTTTCTTGATAGCGGTTCAAAATCCTTTCAGTAAATTCTTTCAGTATAACATATCTGCTAGTGGCAAAGCTTCTAACTGATTATCTACACTCCTGGGTAGCAGAAGAAAGTTTCCTTATTTTCAATTCTGAACAAATAATTAAATTAAAATGATAAAAAAAATCTGTAACCCATAATAGCATACATAACTTAGTTGACAGTCAGTTAATATACTCAATGAACGTTTATAGATAATATATAAAAAAATGTGAGAAAGACTGAGTGTTTAATGAGATAAAGAATGAGATCATGTGATGCAGGTCAGTTGGCATTTGGACAAATCATTTATGAGTTACAGGACAGTGTTCTGTTCAAAACTTCCCTTTCAAAAGCTACACTTGATGCTGCGTGGGAACACTCTTCGCGCAACCGGTTGTTGAAGCATGTGTGTCAAACACGGCAAAAATTTTGCCATATATAACCTCGGTCAGGTGACGTCATTTGA
>JAOVVA010000029.1:1904274-1930497 GCA_028565275.1 Leiocassis micropogon | reverse complement strand
GTCTCAGTGTTTAAGTCCAGGCTAAAAACCTATTTATTTAATCAAGCATTTTTATAAATAGATTTGCCTTAGGTAAAAACACTGTAGTAACATAACAAGTGTAGCTACAAATATGAATACAATACAAATACCTCGCTCTGTTCTCTCAATTATTTTCACTTTTGTCTCCATCCTTATTGCTTGCCACTTCTTAGCAGTACCAGCTTCATCACCATTGCTTTTACGCTTGTTTCTGGACATCCTGGGCTTGTACTGCACTTGCAGAGGGTGCTCGCTGCACTCACATGACAATGTATGCCGGACATTGAACCAACTTCACGTGTTCGTATTTTTATATACTATTTATGTAGGGGATTAACTGTAAACTGCCATAATGGATTTCCTGCCATAATCAACGAATTCCAGTGTAAAAGGAAAGAATAAGACAAATTTGCATCAATGTTTATAGCTACAGTAACAGGGAACAGGACACCATTTTGGACAAACTTTTCATGTGTAAAAGCTAACAAAATTAACTTGTTGATTGCTTGAACTGGATAAAATGAGTTATATGGTTTGTAAAGCTCAGAATTAATGAACATGCTGCAGAACTGGGGTGTACTATATGTTTGGTAAGGTGGTTCCACGGGCTGTACCTGCTCTGGTTTTCCAGACCATTTCCAATCTTCCATCCTTCCATTCATCATCTGTGCCTGCATGCCGTCTCTCACCACACGGCTCTTTCACCTTCTACACAAATACGTAACTGAAGGATAAGAAGGCCATTAAAAAAGCAAGAACTCAGAACGTCGGAGACTTTGATGCCCAAATCAAAACAGATCATGTTTACGCTTGATTCCTGGCATTAATGCGTTTTAATAATCGTCCACTGTGCTGTGAGGGACTTTTTAAACTTTCAAATCAAAGGTGCTGTTTTCAGGTCGGCACACCTGAGATTGATGGCTATTTGAAAGTACCGCTTTAGGATTGTCGAGTGTTGGCAGCCGCTTGCTCATAAATAAACATAGACAGATGGTACTCACTAAATCTAGGACATGTTACCAGGTTTGCCAGCTAAGCCGCAAAGCTTTTCCACATGAATAATGGCCGGATCGCTCGGTACAGATCTGTTCATTTTTCATGACCTTTCACTAAAGAGAATACCTTCTTATCTTGCTTATTTATTATTTTTATGTCCTTACTGAAATCCCAAATGCACAGGGATCTTATTTTATATATATTACACTCACTATAGGATTATTTATAGCAGGAGAAAAATGGAAATATCTGGTGGGGATAATATGTGTAATGCTCAGACAGTCCAACACTGGAAAGGTTTCTGATCTCATTCTGTATTAATTGCACTAGACCAAAATTGCTTGTCATTTTAATATTGATTTATATTAAAGTTTATATTTTATGGCCAGTGGTCGGCACAGTACACAAATTTGTTTTTGTGGAACATCGGCTGGAAGAAGCTGTTACTACAGGAATGCTTGGACATTTATAAGTGCACGACAGAATAAGCATCATTGTTGAAATCTTGGTTCATTTTAGCTGTACTTGATTTTTTAACTTCGTAGGCGATGTCAACAAATTATTGAAATTCCTGGGAAGGAATATATACTTTTGAGGTCGAAATGCTGACACTTTCCAGATTTTTTTTCTACACTGTAAAACAATACTGAAGGCATTCATCCAAAACACACATAATTTCCTTTGAGCAGTTAATATTGAGATGTATCTGCTACTTATGCTCTGTAAAGTCTTCATAATGGCTCTAATCTAAGGTGCTGGCTTGATGTTTTTTTTTTTTTTTGCAAGTGCAGTCGACAATACTGTGCTTGCAAGAAACGTTCCAGAACAGCTGACCTTCATGTCTTAAAAAACAACTGACTGTTAGTGTTGTTGTTACTTAATTGTCTAATGTGTCATATGCGTGTCATGTGTGTTGTTTCATACGTAGTTACAACACAGTATTGTTCTAAAATGTCGAAAAATAAATCCAAAGTCGTGTCCAAACCTTTGACTGATACCATTATAAACTTTATCCGGACACTACGGCAATCCAAATTTTCTGGTCACATTTCCACTGATATTTTACTGTTATTTTAATGACTGGTATTGCTGGACTAACACGCCTCCTATAAAAGCCATCCTAAATGGACTAAGGCTAATACTGAGATAAATCTATAACATCCAGGGTATGTCACGTTACCACAGAAGTCACAGCACCTGTTCGAGGCCTAAAGAAAAAGAAAAGCTGCCTGGATTTTGACACACAAATGGGGGGCAGGGGGGTAAAGTCTGAAACGAATTTTAGAACAAATAAATCCATGATGCTGTCATATTTTCCAGCAACTTCAGGCAAAGCCATGAGCATAGCTTTAATCTTTTGCTTTCGTGTTTCATAACGTTAAACATAACTCAAATCCCAGTCTTGGAACACGGCTTGTTTCGTATACACCACATACAATTACATACCATCTGTATATCTCTTTCTTTCTCTCTCGCTCTTTCTCTCTCTCTCTCCCGCTTTCCGAGCAGCCTGAATTGATTCAGTAAGCTCCATCAGTCACTCTATTGAAAACTCATAAAACAGCATGTCCCATCATCACCCTGCTGGGTGTCTGCTGAGTGCTGGCAGGGTGCCACGGCTGGCCGAGTATACATGTGTGTGTGCAAATGTGTGTGTGTGTGCGCATGCATTGGGCTGAGGTTGGCTGGTATTTTGACAGGGCTTAGGGCTGTCAGGTCGCTGTCATAAACTGCAAGAGGCACACAGGAGAGAAGGATTAGAGAGGAGAAGTGAGAATTCCTGCTGAGACAGAAGAAGGGAGGGAGAGAAGTAGAGAGAGATAGACAAGAAGAGAAACTGGTTTGTGTTACCTATTGAGAAATATCACTTGGGGAAGCTCAGACTGAGAGAGAAGAGCTAGTTTTCGATCCATCATAATCTATCAACTAGGAAAGAAAAAAAAGTGACCACGCAGCCTAAAATGTATTTATGTAATAAAAAAAAAATCTAATCATTTCTATGCATACTGTAAATTAAACACATTGGATTTGGTTACTTGAAGTAAACGTGAGCCGTCATATCAAGGATATCAGGTGTTAAGTTCGTTTTGCACTGAAATGTCAAATCAAATTTTCAGTGTTTGGCAAACATTTCTGATCCCTCAATAGAATTGAGAACGTTTTAACTCTAAACTTTATGTCAAAGCACTTTAATGAACACTATCCAAGCTTGTTACACCAGTTGTCCTAGAAAAACAAACTTTTTTTTGGCTATAATACCATGCTGCTTGTGAAGTTATTTTTAGAGGTAGCGGGGAAATCCTGGTGAGGCTAAGGGTTCCCTCTTTCTTATTCTAAATTTTACTCTAATTCTAAAAACTGAATTTTGATGTTTTGCTCTGCGGTAAAAAACAAAAACAAAACTTGCACTGGCCATATCTCAGGAACCGGATGTGATATGGTAATAAACTTGGTATCAAAATGTGGCTTATTGAAGCAGAAAATACAGTTATAGGTTCATACTTACAGGGGTGTGAGCATCTTAATATATAAGATTACAACAAACTAAATACAAAACTTTATTAAACATTATTTTTAAACAAACCTAATTTCTAAGGAAAAATTTCTTGTTTCTCCTGGCAAATAATTTTGTAGTTTAATGCACTTATTTCTTGAAATAAGCATAATAATCTGACCATAGAATAAGAAGTGTATGTCTAAAGAATTTTTACAATTTGTAAATTGATTTTAATAATCTTAGATCTGTTTTTGTTTTAATTTTATATTATTTTCTATTTTAATTTTTATTAATAAATTTATATTTATATTTTATATTAAGAAGATAAAATTTACTCGATTCACCAACTAAGATTAACCAAAAGTGGAAATAAATTTAATCCTCTGTGCATGAATAAATCAAAATGATAAAGCATTATAATAAATCAGGTCAAAGAACTAGAAAAAAAATAGGATGTAACCACTTTAGAGGTCGATAAATGCCTCCCAAATTTAGGGTGTCAAAAATCTTCCAGTAACACAGCTAAGATTACAGTGCATCACCCATCATGTAGAACGCTGACTCTTCTGACTTTTATAGGGTGCCATTACTTTTGTCCTCATCAAATGGTTCATCTTATTTGTCTTAATCTGAGCAGTTGTTTTACATCACTTTTTAAAATATTAAATCATTATTATAAAACCACTTCGGTAAATTAGAAATTTGTGTGAACTGAACTAAATAAGCGGTTTAAACTCGATCATTTGTATATAAAATTGCAGAAACGGAGAACTGAGAATTCAAACAAGGTGCACATATGAATCTCTCAATATGGAGTTTTCCAAACATAATACATTTTTACCTAATACCGCATTTATTGCGTAAAACCACCTGAAAATGATTTACGAATCAAACCAGTCGTATGCAGTGAAATAAGTAAGAGTCATTAATAGCTAACCACTTGCACTTGTACTGCTAAACAATCAGCCATCATCCCCGAGCACTTCCAGGCCTTTTAACAACACTAGAGCCACTAGACCCTTCAGCAAAAGTCGTCAGCTTAGTAACAATGTCAAACGCACTCATATATCATCACTTTCAGTCTGGAGCACTGCTCGTACCTGCTGGTCGTGTCATCACCTGGAAGTACAGTGCACACTCTTTTAAACCTGGGACATGCATTAGCCTTAATTCCACCCTTATTTTGCAAAGGAGGAAGCAATTACACTGTCTCACTGTTGTGTAGTGTTTGTGTTCTGATGAAGGACAGGATGTGAAGTCACACTGGGGATTCTGCCAGGGTGTAAGACGTGTACGAGGTTTGATAGGAATAAGATTATACTCTTACGAAGAATCTGCTCTTATTTTATTTGAGACTGGGTTTGAAAAGGCTTAATGGTGATTTGTCATCTGTCATGAGTTAGGACGAGTGCTGGAAGAATCAGGGCTCTGACTGAAGGAAGAGGAGGAAGCTGTCAGTTCGTATGAAGGCGTGTACTTCTAGCTCTGACATGCTGATCCAGGACTCCAGCTCACTGATGATGATGATGATGATGATGATGATTATGATGATGAAGATGATGCCCTGACACTCTGACTTTAAGGTTTGGAACAGATCCGGTACAGTGACTTGGTTCTCATGACTGAAGTGTTTCATTAGTGGTATGCTTGGCCACGAGTACCATACAGTTTTCATTCTCTCTGGTGAAATTATTTGACAAAGATACAGTATAGCTAATGTCCCAGCTTAATATCACAGTAAATCTTCCTCCTGATGTCTTTGACACTTTTTAAGGTTTTTCTTTCTTTTTTATTCAGCAGGTTCTGTCTTTCCAAGTAAGTTAGACAAAAACAAAAAGACAGGTAAAAAGGATTGAGCTGAAATGCCAAATAAATTTTCATAAAATCACTTCTTTTGTCAAATTTAAAGGGGTATCCCATTTTTGGGGGGGAGTTGCAGCCAGATACAAATAGAATAAGAATGACTGTAATAATGAATATTATCATGTAACTATTCAGAATCGTTCTTAAGAAGATGGATTTTTTTTTTGGGTCTTCCTTTTGTAACTTCATGCTCTCCCTCTGGCTTGCTCGTTAGGGATCTAAATTTACATCTACATTTCTGTAAAGTGGCTTTGCAATGTGTTTAAAGTGTTACTCAACACAAGCAAAATGTTTAATCCTAACTGAAAGCAAATATTCCCAGTCATGTTCACTAACATTAGAAATGTGATTTAATAAGAAGGAAATAAAAAGTCCCTGGTGCCAGCATGCACTCTGACATGCCACACTGACATTAAATAGCTTGATGTTCTGTCTGCTTTCTTCACCCCAGCCTTGTGCAGGAACATGATCCGGGTTGCTTCGCCCATGTTAGACCCCCCTGCTAGCTGTAAGAAATCTGTAATGTTTCTCTCAGTCCTGCTGCTGTTGGACACTCGAATCATGACTCATGGTAAACTTTCATGAGGCAAACTGACACCTCGGTGTATTGAGCTTTCCAAGACTTACTCACGGACACATGTTATGAGATATAAACACGTCTTACCCAGCAAGCAAGCAAATCGGCAGTGTAATGGCCCATGAGAATATTTAATTCTATAGCTTTGTGGAAGATTGACTGAGAGTCTGGCGCTGTTTCCGACATACGTTGCCACTATGACTCGGGTCAGGCCAAGTCAGACAAGCTACCTCTATTCTTTCTCCTACATATGGGTCTGGCAGTGCTAAAAACAAAGTGAACACCATCACATCCTTGATTTATTTTTTCCTCCTGCTTTCATCAGAAGAAAATAAATAAAGTCCCCTGTTGCTGGTGGGGAATTGTGGCTGAAGTTGTAAAATAGGACAGAACCAGTAAAGCAAGGCTTATTCATGATTCAGTCTTGTGTTTAAAGTTTAAAGTTGGTCCAGGTTAGTTTTGTTGTAAATTCATTATTGTTAATATACACAATTATTGTTTGCTCCCAAAGTGGAAGTACAACTCTAGTATAAGACCTGATTCAAACCTTTATCAGTTCTGGCTCTTGTATAGTGATGGTTCAGCCTCTTTTATGCACCGAACCTGCCCATGTGGCAAACTAATGCAGGCCCAAATAATGTTGATCCAAAGTTATCAATTCCATTGGACCAATATTGTTGAGCCAATGTCATTTATTAAATTGGGCCAAAGTTGGGTACCATTATTGTGTCATTAGGCCAACTTTGGTTCTGGTTAATCCCTGGTTCAGGTCTGATCAAACTCTGTTTATTTCTGGTTTCATCCTACTTGTGGTTAGTTCATCCTGTCTAAATTGGTATTCTTGACTATTCTCCTCTAAGTTTGGCTATTCCACAATATGTTTCACCTTTGTTCTGCCTTGTTCTTCCCAGGTTTCTTTCTAGCTTTGACCTTCTTTGTCTAAATTTTTCATTGGTTTATTCTATGCCACCACTTACTTTTTGCTGCATGTAAATGGTCCTGTTTATCCTGGTCATGGCCTAGCTCAGTCATAGTCTTCGACACAGCTGTGACCTGCCATGGGGTCCACCAACAGCTGCTTTCCCTCATATCTCCACTAATGGAGGGATTCATTTCTCTCTGACCTCATCTGCTTTTCTCTACAGAGTATATCCCATTATTTCTTCTTTTTCTTCTTGCCTTTTGTGGGGAACCCTCTTTTTATCACCCCCCCCCCTCTTCAGCTTTATGGGGAACCCCCTTTTTACAATTTTCCCCTGCTCCACACCATAATTTCACACGTCTTCTGTTGCAGGCTGGTGAAAGGAGGTAATATTTTAAATAGGAAAACTATTTTCAGAGAGTAGTTTACTGTTAGAATTCATAGAACTACATCAGCTCTCAAAGCAACTGGAATGCATTTGAAAGCTGCAATTGATTAAATCCCAGCTATGACCTTTATGACTGTTTATTTTTCTTAACAATATAAACAGGATGTTATGATTTGAGGCAAGCTGGTGGCTGTGCGGTGGTGGCTGTGCTGTGATCTCGAGTCATATTTCATATTTCCTTTGCAAAGGAGCAAGATCACACAAAAACCTCATGCAAGCTTTCTCCCATCGTTATCCCTGCTGTGCCATGATGGATAGGATCGATACTGTTTCGGTTAACTTCCCTGTGATTCTTCATCATAATTTGTCCACACAGGCCTTTGAAGCTCTCCTGGAGATCGGTCTTGTCTGTTTTTAAGCCCAGCAGGGTTGGACTAAAGCTTTCACTAGACTCATCCCCACCACCGGGCCTCTAGCTGAGCCAGGCAGCAAAGCACCAGCCTTTTATCACACATCCCAGCGGTTAATACAGCCAGTTGCTACTCAGCTGAGATCAATCATCTCTATGGTTAGCCACAGATCACAGGCTGCAGCTTACCACTGGGCAGATGCTGAGATGGATGGGTATGGCATGGGCCTGGTAGACTGATGGAGTAGAAAAAAATGAGAAAATGAAAGTTAATGTGGTAGGGGAAGCAGACACAGTTCAAGGCAAGGAAAAATCATGACAAAGGTATGGAAGTAAGAAAAGGCTATGAGGGGAAAAAAATCAAAGAAAGTGAGAATAAAAAAAGAAAGAAACAACAGAGTAAAAAGGAGAAAGGAAATCTGCGAATACACCAAAAAAGTCTATGCACGGAGCAGCTGGCAGGGCCTCCCGCTGCAGCATGGCTGATGGATCTGAATGCTTCTTACTGATGCAGCTCCAGCTGGAAAATAAAAGAGCCGCTTCAAAACATTTGGTCTCCAGGGCAACTCGGTGTAGAAGTAGATGGCCATATTATAAACTGGGGTGGCACATGATTGGACTTAGAGATTTGGTTTCAGGGCCTCACAGGTGCAGAGAGGGGCAGGAACAAATGCATCTGTCCCTGGACGTCAAATGTCTTGGTTTAGTGAGATGATGTTAATTCGGGAGGCGTACCAGGACTTTAGGACTTTTTTAATGGGAGCTGGATGTTCGGAGGTCAAGAGGAACTCTATACAGCAGCTAGGTTTTTGCTGTTTTCATCCTTGGACACAAACGTTTCTGAAGAACCAACAGATTCTGTAGTTATATTGGCAATAGTTTGATTCATAATGAGAAAGAAAGCAGAATTTCCTAATTGTCTGTCATTTACAAGATGTATTGTACAGCCTGAGTATCACCAAGAAGTTATTAACATAGCAAAGCAATGTTGAGGATAGAAGCATGTAATAAGATCCTGTTATGAATCCCCAAGGGAATCCATTCTTGTCTTATGCTTTATATTGAAAAACACCTGTTACAAGCTGTAAGGTCTGTGATCCCTACATCCCTGATGGCTGATATCGCTTCCGGCTCATCTGGTCTGAGTCTTGTTACCTTCCTGCTTGAGCCAGGATAAAATAAAGACTCATTACATCACATTTGGGGGAATTGGTATCCCAGTAATTCTCAATTTGAGTACTGGTTCATAATCCGAGGATCAGTTCATACTGTCATTATTTCCAGCACCTCATTCCTAGTAATCCTAGGGGTTCTTAATTTCAGGACTGGTTGAAGGTGTTGACCTAGCAGTTCTTATTTACAGGGCTGATGAAAGTGTAACTTTAGAGGATCTCATTCACAATACTGATTGCCAGTGTTAACCTGGCATTATTTTATGCTCAGTACCGGTAAAGAGAGAAATTTTAGTGGTTTTAAATCTCACTACTGGTTAATATTGTTAACCCAGGGGTTCAAATTCCCAGTACTGTTAAACAGTGTTAACTTAGTGGTTCTCAATAACAGAAGAAATTGATAGTGTTAACCCAGAGGTTTCCACTCCGAGTACTGGTAATTTGTACAGGGTGATTCACTCGAAAGAGGCCCAGAATATTCTTTGATAATCGTTTTGATTCTTTGATAGTTTTATCCCAGTCTTTCTTAATCCCAGTATTGATTAACAGTGCTATCTCTGTGTTCTCGTGGTTCTAGTACTGGTTAAAAGTGTCATTGCAGTGGTCATGGATCCCAAACAAAGCCAGTGGTATTGCAGACAACCCCTTTCGCCCATCCAGTGGACTCTTTACTCCCGTTCCTGCCATCTGTCAGAAGGTGAACTAATATTCTTGCCATCTCAGACAGACTCTGCAACGGTTTCTTCCCTGAGGCAGTCAGATTACTCAACACCCTCCCGCATCCCTGTCTAACACCTAACCCAGTATGATTCAATGCCACTGCACCACCTGGAACGCGTTGAATTTGTTGCTGATACCCTAACCATAGTTTACAGTTTACAGGAAATGTTCTTGTATTTATTGTCCTGAACTCACCTTTCACTGTTGTATATCTGCACTTTATGTAGTTTTGATTCCTGGAGAAATCGGTCTGCTGTATAGAAAGTATACAGAGAAATAACAACTAAAAAAAAAAAAAAAAAAAACACTAGACAGACTTTATCTTAGCAGTACTCAGTCCCAGTACAGGTTCATAAGTACATCATGAGTTTAAAACCCCTCTCTTCATTACGTCCTGGAGAAAGAAAAAAAAAAAAACCCATGGTGCTAAAAAGATCTTGTGAATAATGATTTCATCACATTCATCATGTTTCTGTAAATTCATTCCAAAATATACAATGCTTGTCCAAAACGTAACTGTAGTCTTAAGGCATGTGCTATATCTGATTATCCTATTAGACTGGCACAATAAACGTTTGCTTCTCTTGTCTCTTACACCTCCTACCTACTCCAAATGATTATTTTTTTTTAACAAAATGATGCATTCAAATATTTTTAGAAAGCCAGAGGGTTAAACTAAATCTGCTTCCTGCATTAAATCCTCATTTTAAAAAACAGTTCCTCTTGTTTTTCAACAGAAAATGCTATCACGGCGCTTCGTCTGTCATTGTGCTGATTTGCCCCAATTTGTTTGACACCCACACACTCCAACTCTCTCTTGCCGAGTCAAGCCTGTGGCAATGACAGGTATTCGCCTTCAACCATGTTCCTAAGTCTTAGCAAAATCTACCACTAATGACTCATCTCTTCACTCCTGCTTCTCTCTCAACACCAGAAGTGCCGAGGGCCTTTTGAAGGTTCTTACACAATGACTAAACCGACATCATCCGCAGTGTTTGTCGGCAAACACCAGCATTCACCAGCGCGCACCTTCACTCTGATGTTAACTGGAGGAAAAAAAGAGCGGATAATTTAATGACCTAGTGTGAAAAGATAGAAAAACCAGCTATGACTATACAGCTATGACATGACATGATGAACTCCAACAGTCTGGTGTTTTTAGGATTTCCTTTTGGGATTAGGTTTGGTATGGATTGGGATAAAGGCTGTGAAGGAGATTGTGCTGTTCTGTGATAGCATGTAGAGCAACAGGAGACTGTAAGATAGTTTACAGGGAAGCTGTAGACTTGAATTTAACAAAGGAACCAAATAAGTAGGTTGTGCAAAGAAAAGAACTGCTATAGAGGGAGAATAGTGAAGATCCTGAGTCAGGAGTTATCTCTGTGTACTCTATGTGTACTATATCTAGCATGATGATCCAGTGTAGCATGCAGAGATTCTACAGATTAAAGACTTAAAATCTATTTACTCATTTTTTTATGTAAAGCCTTTTAAGATTAAGATTAAATTTTTTGTCACATGTACCTTATAGCAAAGTGAAATTTAATTTAGTTTAATTTATTTTTTGCATATCCCAGTTAGAAAGCTGGGGTCAGTGCACAGGTACGGTGCACATGATACAGCGCCCTCGAGCAGATAGGGTTAAGGGCCTTGCTCAAGGACTCAATAGTGGCAGCATGGTGGTGCTGCAGCTTGAATCCCCGACCTTCTGATCAGTAACCCAGAACCTTAACCATTTGAACCATCACTGATCCGAGCATTTTAGGGAACATTTAAAGTGAAAACATCTAAATAAAGCTGGCTTAGTGGTTAGCAAACTTGCACCTCCAGGTTTGGGGTTCATTTCCATGTGTGGAGTTTGCATGTTCTCCCCGTGCTTTGTGGGTTTCCTCCCACAGTCCAAAGACATGCAGATTAGACTAATTGGTGTTCCCAAATTGCCCGTATTGTGTGAATGTGTGTGAATGTTGACTGGAGGTCCTACCACAGTTGTAAAAATTGGAATAAATACAATGGTAATCACACTAATCACACAGTAATGGACACTCATGCACATGGCTCATCTGTACACTCATGCACATTTGCACATAATGTAAATTCAGATAATCCGTTCTAGTCACCCCAAAATCTTACCAGTATTGCCAACACTATAATTATCTTTTTTTATATAGAAACAATTAAAACATTTTAAAAAAATACATGAAGTAAATAAAGCAAAATATGAAATAAATAGACCAATAAACCAAACTAAAAGTGGCTCCCTTTTCGTCTTGCTACCGTCCTTGATGGCAGTTTTGGGACCCATGGTACTATGTCTTCACTAAATGTTGCACAAAATGCAAATAACCCCCCAAAAAAAGTCAACTTACTTTGCTTTCCACTGACGCAAACAAGTTTTGAACGGCTCCAGGTTCGGCTTGGTTCGATCGCTCGTATGCTTAAAATGCTTCATATGTCTAGGCTAATTTCTTGCCAAATTTCTGTATTATGTTTATACTATAACTAACTTGCTAACATTTTATGTTATGTCAAATTTTTTATTTAAATTAAAAGACAGCCACTTTTATAAGCAGGTGATTAGTTGTCTCACAAGTCAGATTACTACATACAGGGTCTTCTGATTTTATTAATTCATTTCTAATACCGTTTATCCTGTGTAGGGTTGCAGGAGAGACTGGAGCCCATCCCAGGGAACAACGCAGGATCGCAGGGTACTCTTTACCCTGGATGGATGGGGTGGCAATGCATTGAGAAAACAAGCACACACCCTACTCCACACACACAGAAGAGGTGAGATTTGAACCCACATCTATGGAGGTGCGAGATGCTGGACAGTGCTAATCCCTGAGCCACTATGCACCATGCGCCCTGACTCTGGTACATGTCATAATTAAATAAAGCCAAAAACAACACAACCAAGACGTTTGATTAAATGTGTAAGTAAGCATTGTGAGGACCTTGGGAGACACTGTTTGGCTGGCTTCCTCGGACAATATGATGTAATTGTAGAGAAAATAAATGTCACGTAGAGGCTTAGCCCACTCTCATGCTCACGCCAGCAGTGTGAATTCCCTGGACAAGCACACCATATGACCCAACTTTTAGGAATTGGGCATTCGTATAAGATGGCTGGTGATATCCGAGTTGGCAGACTGGTAAGCTTGGCAAAGGCGATTTCATGAAAAAGATGGATCTCAAATAACAGAAATCTAGTGACTTTATGTTCTAAGAAGAAATCATGACTCTACACATGTCAGTATGATTTCTATTTGTTTTTAGAAACTCGAGAAACACCTAAAACTACTTTTCCACTCTCCTGTTCTGCAGCAGTAGTGTTGTGAGAGCCGTGCATACCTGAAGCCATGCAATCACATGTCTCTCCAACCTCAGGGCACATGGCTACCCCCGTCTCAGGTTACAGCCCTGCAGGCTCTGCTACTACTTTCCACGTTTCTACCGCGAAATTATGTTTCTGAAAACCTCCGGCACACACAGAGAGAATGCAAGCAGACAGGAGCTTTTAAAATGCAGCATGGTGTCAGCTACAGTATATAATAATGTATGTAAAGGCATGTTGTGGGGAAAATAACTAAGGCTCAGATGGATTGATGAAAAACAGTTACCGTTACTAAACATCTTTTCGGATGTTTTATAAATCTTATACCATGGTTACACTTTTGAATACTTTTTTTCTATTTATAGTTACAACTAATGTCATAAACGGACAAAAACATGGTGTTGGTGCTAAAAAGTGTCGCATCTTGGTGAATTATCAGATAGGATCATATAACACCATTTTTCATAATCCTTAATACTTCTTATCTCCCGATCCATGCTTCGATTTTTGCAAATACGCATAAACATTTGTATTTTTATCAGATAAAAAGAAACACATTTGCTAAATACGTTTTCATGCCCTTTTATGTTTAAGTGTCTGTAACTTTTTTGTTTTGAATTCAAATCTTTCAACGATCTTAATTGTCATTCGGTGAAATTTAGATTTCACATGAAAAGTCATAAACCTGAAAAGGTGTATTATTCTAAAATGCAAAATTATTAAGATATTGCAACATGAATGTGACATTGTTACGGACACTACAGATTTTTTTTGCTTTTTAAGCTTTTAACCAAAAAACAATTTAAGCAACGTTTTTTACAGGTCATACACTTCTAGAAGCTCACACCAATTTCACCATCAGTACTCATAAAGAAATATGAATAATTTGCAATTTCATAAATTGAAGCATAAACTTCAGAAGTAGCTTCTCTGGTCACACACATTTTCTGTATTATATAAAAAATAAATAGAATCAGCCCCAATACTGTATTTTGGCCCGAGAACATCTGTGAAATTTGCTCCGATTGTTCTAAAGCCCTGGTACTTAAGTCTCCATCCAAAAAATGTCCAATTGTTTTGTATAAAAACAGCAAGTTTTTTAATTACTTTACGTTTTAATGATGTACAGTCTTTACTGCCGTGCAACCAATATACAGTGTATCTACTGTCGCGATATTAAACAGCGCCTCCCTGCCAATCACTTTGACTGATGGTGGATTTGAAGAGCCCTGTGGAAGGTTTTAATTTGTTTTGACATGGCCTAATACCCCTCTTAAACCTGGCCATGGTCTAGACTAGAGCCGCTGACTTTAAGGTGGTTAACTGAGGCGCAGTAGCTAGTGAAGGAGACAAGAGTGCTCGAGTGCCTTGTGCCGTTGCAGCAGGAATGCTCCTGGCATGTGTCACAGAGACGGAGCGGGAAACAAAGTCGACGTCTCTCCTTCCTGTCTGTCAGAACTCACCCCGGCGGCTCTGCTTTAAACGAGAGGCTTGTGCAGAAGAAAGAAAAAAAAAAAACTCTATAGAATCGGAAACAATACGTCAATTCTGTATCTTTTGTCTTTCTGTGAATTGAATTTAAACAAGCTTAATGTCTGCATTCATCTCTCTATTTTGCGCTTTCTCCATCTACTGTAGATGTGACCTTGGACTTGTACAGGATTAAGCCTCGTGTAACCATTGAGCACAGCAGCTCAGTTCCTGCACATCAGACATAAATCTGTCCACCACCTTCGCCTTTCTTTACACATGAGTTGTTCTAACATCTAATTACCTGCAATAAGACAGTCTTAAAAGCGAGACTGATGGCATCCAGGATCTAGTTTGGTGTCTCTTTGGGTGTGTAAAGACTCTGTCTGTGTATGTGTGAAAGTGTGAGTCAGGTTAGCATGTGTGACAACAATGAAAGGAAGATAAAGGACACTCTCAGAAATGAGTCACATTGCTTAAAATCGTTACTTCCAGAGACAAATGTATTTTTTTTTGTTGAAAATCTTTTGCTATTCTTTTTTTTGAAAGCGCTTTTTAAAGTGAAAAAGTTCTTCAGCTGTCTTTTTTTCCCCCTGTCTTTATTTATGCGTCTGTGAGCCAACTGTGCTTGTATTCGTGTGTGTTTGCAGTCTTGGGGCACTGCTGCGATGTTGAGTGCTGAGTCACACTCGTACACTCCAAACTGAACCCACACCACCTCCTACCCCCAGGCGCTCGTCGGCCATCTCTCCTTCGACATGCATCGACACGTATGAAAGCGAGTCATTAGGCATTAGTGCCATCTGTTGGACGGCAGGAAAAGAAAAAAAAAAAAACTAAACAAAAACAAACCAAACGGTTTGCAAAAAGCAGGACACTGATCATCTGCTCTGGGTTTTTTTTTACATTTTTTTTTTTATTAATTTTTTGGGCGAGTTTTAATTACAGCGGCCTTTTGAAAAAGCCAACGCATGTTTATTAGGCATTCAAATGCCATGTGTTTGCATCGCGTGTTTGGCTCACGGTCACGCCTGGTTGACAATCCACTCCAGGGCCGCCCGCTATTCAATGCCGCTTTATTGACTCGCTGTCCGAAACGCTACATTGTCCTTTTTATTCTAACAGATCAAACACCTGCCTCGCTTATGCAACATTTAACCTGAGCTTAGCCAGAGAACTGGCTCCAGCACGAACGCCCCGACCACAAGCTTTTGTCTCGGCGGATAAAGTGCTTATGTTTCTTAGTAACCCTAATTACACACATATCAAGCTGCAAATAAAAGCAGCAGCTGGCCGCGTGCCGTGCAATAACTCATAAAACGATGAACAAAATAATTAACAAAAGAGAAAAAAGGCCAAGTATCATATTTCATAAGTACATGGTCAAACAGCGGGAGAAAAGAGCAGTGGTTAAAAGGCGGGCGTTGATACACTGTATCCGCTGGCGAACAATTCACCTGCCAATGTCTCTCAACGCCGCCATTGAAGGGACAGCGCACGTTTTTTTGTACGCGCGTGAATGCGTGTGTCATCACTCTCCACTTTATCGGTCTAAACCTCAGGTGCAAAGAGCAGCAGCCCGCTGGACACCTTGTTGTGGTTACGTGTGTGTCCCACCTTTACCAGGTCCTCCTCATTGAAGTCTCTGCTCTCTCTGTGTTCGGGGTAAACACCCAGAGCTTGAACTGTAGCAAGCTTTCATTGCTGCGTAAACACAGCCTGATGGGATCTGCAAGGCAGGGACCTCGCCAATACCTCGTTCTGATGACAGGTCCTGTTAGAGGGGTTTTGTGAGAGACGTGGTACACAGGAACACTTATTTACCTACACAAAGACATGAGGTGGTGCTGCCCACAGCTGCCCAGCACTCAGAAGTAGTCTGTGCAAAAATCCAGCTTGTGTGTGTGTCGGCCAAAACATGGTATTGGTGCTAAATTGTGTCTCACCTAGGTGAATTTTCAGATCAGGATCATATAACACTATTTTTGATAATACTTAACGCTTCTTATCTCCTGATCCATGCTTTGTTTTTTCGTAAATATGCATACACATTTATATTTTTATCAGATAAAAAGAAACACTTTTCAGGCCCTTTTATGTCTATAGTGTCTGTAACTTTTTCGAATTCAAATCTTTCAACGGTCTTAACTGTCATTCAGATGAAACTTGGCCGATTTAGATTTTACATGAAAAGACATAAACCTAAAAATGTGTATTATTCTAAAATGCTAAAAAGTTAAGACATTGCAACATGAATTTGACATGGTTACGGACACTACAGATTTTTTTTTTTGCTTTTTAAGTTTTTACCCAAAACCAATTTAAGCAACCATTTTTACAGGTCATATGCTTCTAGAAGCTTACACCAATTTTAGGATCAATACTCATAAAGAAATATGCATATAATATGCAATCAATTTGTATTTTAAATGAATATTGTCTATAAAATCATCTCTCCAAAACGGCTTAAGTTAGCAACTTGAAATTTTTAGGGAAGCAAGATTGGTCACTTCCATGTTGCATAAACTTCAGAAGTAGCTTCTTTGGCACACACATTTTCTGCATTTTTTTATGTATAATGTAAAAAAAAAAAACCCAGCCCAATATAGCGTTTTGGTCATGTGTAAACTATGTAAGAAATAATGGCGATTCAGAGTCACTGTTCACATCCAGAAGCTATTTATTTTCCTACAACAGCACACCATGAACTTTACACTAGATTTGAAAATGAGTTATTAGGTACAAAGAAATTGAACTATTTTTTAAAAAAGACTTACAATGTTACCTCTGACTGTTTGAAAATGACTTAATAGAGACAAGATACAATTAATGAGTTGAGGCTTAGATCTAATATACATCGGAGAAGTGGTGGGATTTGAACTTTTTGAAGGCAAAGAGTCACACCTTGAAGTGTTTTATTGTCATCTATATCTTAAATTCCTCACCATGCTGTATGTAAAGGATAGTACAGAAAGTAAAAACAGACAAACAAAAGAACAAAAGGAGTTGGTTCTGTTCATCATTTTCCTGGTTCACGAAAGCATCATCCTATGAACAAAATTTTTGGAATGGTGCTCTTCAGTAATAAATGGCACGGCCTGGGAAAACGGGGGAAACTTTTGTACTAGTGTTTCATAACTAATGGAAAAAATAACAGTTCTTGGTCATGGACACAGACGTCTGGCCAGACTGTACATCAGCGTTATTATATTAAGTTTGTCTACCATCAGGGGTTTCGGGGTTTGGCATCATGGCCGTCTTTTTAAAAGGATGAAAAACACACAAATCAAATTTAGCTCTGTTCTTGGAGAGCGCACACTAAAGGATTAAAGTGTTTCCCTTTCATTTGTAAAAGAAGTCTATAGAGTGTAGAGGGGGAAAAAAAAAGAGAGGGGAAAGGCATACCATTTAACCGGGATATTTGTTTCATGTGACACCGGTGTTCATGTGAAATTCCCAATGAAGAGGATTTGGGTTCGAACGTGATTAAAATGTTCATAAAACGGGAAGGTCGTTTGGGTCACGAAGACAAAACGAGCATTTGTCCTTCTGTGGAAGTCCGGTGCTGTGGAGATGACAGACGGCGGCCTCTGATTGGCCGGTTCCTGCTCGGATGGGATTTGCTGTCAACAGGTCCCAATTAGGCCAATCAGAATGGAAGGAAGTGGCTCAGAGAGGACACTTTGTTAGCGGCTCTGTTTGTGAAGCCGAGGCCGAAAACAAAACACAATCGGCTGTTCATTTTCTCCCTAACTGACCTGTTACGGATTCTGCCGAGGGATCCTGCCTTGTTTTGACCTCTGCATTTTTCATGTCCGATGAGACCAATAAGGGGGGCATTGTTGCATGGTTTTAATGTAGCTGATGATATAAATGTGGCTTCGTATTGTGTCTCCAAGTTCTGGAAAGCGGGCAACGAGTGAGGCGACATCCTGCTTTAAATGTGTCATCGGCATCCATTGAAGTGGCGCACAAAAATCCCAGCGTATACAATATGCTTTTAGCGTCATGTGTTCGGTGCGTGCGGCTTGAAATAACACACAATGTGCAATTATATCACATTGTACAGAAAACTCTCAGCGATTCACAACAATCAGTGCACTTTGTACAATCTAACAGTTATCTACATTTATTTACAAGCAATTGACCTCACTCATTACACTACTACCTGAGCTGTACATAAAGACTACAGGCAGAATGTAATGTACTACAGTATATGTATTCACTCCCGTGTCTTAAAGGCTTACAGCCTGGAACAGAAATGGACTAAATTGTGATTACATGTCAGAAATCTACAAAAATAACCGTAATATTGCTGTGGATGGAAATAATTTGTAAATAAAAAACAGAGAATGTGCAACTGCACAAGTATTTTGCTAAAAATTTGTTCTGATGCAACCGTCTGCCTTCTGGTTGTGTTTTATCTGTTTATAATGGATGTAACATTGCTCTGCGTAATTTTTGACATTTGGAATCTATTTTTCTTTTTCCAATCCAATCTCTGACTGTTTTTCATCACTTCATTCTAGACCTCCATGGTCCTCATAATGCTTGTTGAGGTACAGTATGTTCTGTGGGCTCTTCAACAGACTGTGCACAAGTCACGTCCACTCAACTAAAAATGGGACTTCTAAAGGCAAACTGCCTGCGACACAACAGATGTCACTGTGACGGGGGAAAAAAACTTTTCAAATACGGTTTCAGGTGTTTTATTTGCGAATCCATTTGCAAAGAAGATAAATTTTCTCCTCCCACTTTAATATTAAGAGCTTGTGTAGATGTGACCTTTTCTCAATGTTGTGAAGATAAGACTTTTATACATTTAAAGACTTTAAAGACATCTAAGTAACTATTATGACATTCTGCAGTTTTGGGACGAAGTATGAAGCACTACCCTAACATATATTGCCTCCAGTGATTCCTGTATACATATCCATGTGATGTAGAGTGAAGAGTAGAGTAGAGAAGATATTGGTCTTAAAAGTAGCATCACTAATATTATTCTAAAGGGTTTAGTGGAGCGTGAGGTTGGGAATGAGCTTCAGCACCAGATCCCAGTCTCCCATGGCGAAGCCAAACATGGAAATCCTTTTGTATTGTACATCATGAATTCAAGTGTAATGTTTTGGAATAAGTCATTGTTTTTATAGTAACAGCTCAATCACATGGAAATGTGTATAGATGGGTATTTACCATATATGGAAGGAGTCTCCAGTGTGAGCACTTTGTAACAGTCAGAGGTAACGCTATAGCTAATTTCGTCAGAAATGAACAGGACAAATTGTGCTTTATGGTTTCTGTCACTTTTTTGTCTTATTGACTTAAATAATATATAATATATATTATATATCAGTCTATTATATTAATACAAGAGGAATTTAAGCACGATTAAACATTTTACATATGCCATTTTTGAAAATTGCGGAAAACAGCATGGTACTTAATGGCTCAAAAAATGGTTTTTAATGGCATTTTTCTAAACAGATATTAAAGGTCCAATGTTGTACTATTTCTTTAACAAGTTATCACATTTCTCAGAGCTCCCCCAATATATGTGTGTGTGTGTGTGTTAATGCCCCAGCTGAACTATCCCTCAGACTGCCTTTATTTCACTCCTCTTCCAAACACACCATTTCAGTGTCTATGTAAATGAGCTACTGCTGAGCCACGCCCCTTAAGAGAACAGCAGCGCTGAGCAATAAAGCGGGGGAGGGTTATCTTCTTATATATGGTCACGTTAGAGGGAAAATCTAATTGTTGTGCTTAAGGTCCGGGCCTAATATCAAAATCTTTTTTTGTTTGTTTGTACACCCCCAGGTGGTGTAGTGTTTAGCACCGTGGCCTTGCACCTTCAGGGTCAAAGGTTCGATTCCCACCTTGGCGTCTGTGCGCATGCAGTTTGCATGTTCTTCCCATGATAGGGTACTCTGGTTTGCTCCTACAGTCCAAAAACGTGCAGATTAAGCTAACTGGTGTTCCTGTGGTGTGTGAATGGGTAAGTTTCCTGGGACAGCCTCCAGGCTTCCCTTGTGACCCTGTATATAGGATAAGCAGCATAGAAGATGAATAAATGCACACACTTACACAGGATACGCATCTAAATGTCTAAACATACAGTAACTCAAAATTTAATTTTGCATTATACTGTAGGTGCCCTTTAAATTTTTTTAAGCAAGGCACCATAAATGAGCCAAAAAAAAAGAAGACAAAGAATAAAACAGCTAGACTACATCAGCCAGTGACTGAAGTACAAATATTATTTACAATAAAAATGCCTGCTACATTAATTTGACTCGAAGGAGAAAAAGCAGTGCATATGAATATTTTCTTAAAGCTCATAAAACTTATGGTGCATAAAATATGCTCGCTAACTTTAATATCACAATAACACAGTCTGTATCAGTCTGATGGGTTTTCCGTCAGACATTATTTCCAATGAGGATTATTTTAAACTCTGTATGAAATCAGCAGGTAAAAGTAAACCAGCCCGAAGTGGGCCGCGTCAGTCTCGGTGTGGTCCCTGCAAGCCAGGGTTGTTTTTCCTCCGCTAGAATACGAGATCTTTAAGAGAAGCTTTACTCCCGCAGATAAGCGGCGCTTGCAGCGGGCCTCGGCTTCTTGTTGACACAGCGCTCATGCCGAGCGGGAAGATTTTCCCAGAGGCCCCTGCTCCTTTTCCCAGACTCATTAATCATCGGCTCTGCAGGGGCCAATCGCACGTCGAGGCGTTCTGCCCAGGCCCACTTCCTGTCCTGTCAGCCAATCGGGCGCTGGAAACACCGAGACACTATGGAAAACATGAAGGCATAAAAAAAATATTATGTGCTTTGACAACAATATTAATTACCGGCGGTCTTCATCTCAGAGTGTAAAGAGGTCACGGCCGTGAAGATTTCCGAAACATTAAACCTGAGGTATCTTTTGTCACGGACTGAATGTACACCACAGAATACACACACACACACACACACACACACACACACACACACACACACACTAAAGAGAAACACATACAAGGCCACAGGAAAAAAGAGCCGAACTAGTCCACTCTGTGTGTGTGTGTGTGTGTGTGTGTGTTAGTATTAAATATCACAGTCACATTGCATTACTCACCGTACTTTCCTTTTTTTATTATTATGTAAGTAATAATACACTCGGGAGGGTGCGATTATAGGAAAATAATCAAGATTGTCTGTGCTTCTCTTTGCACTTCTACTAGATGCTAAACAGGATTTCTTGGCTGACTATCTATCTATCTATCTATCTGTCTATCTATCTATCTATCTATCTATCTATCTATCCATCCATCCATCTAAACAAAACAAAAAATATTCATTCCTCTAATAAGACAGCAATTTGGCAACAGTTATCTTTAAAGGTCCCCATGTTTTACTTCTTTTTTTTTTTTTAACAAGTTAACACATGTCTCCCCAGTGTGTGTGTGTGTGTGTGTGTGTGTGTGTGTGTTAATGCTCCATCTGAAATACACCTCACATAATGCATTTTTTTTTTTCAGGTTTTAAACTGCCTTTATGTCATTCCTCCACCTAACACGCCATTTCAGTGTCTATCAAATGAGCGGTACTTCTGAGACACGCCCCTCCAGAAGAGAACAGCAGAGCTGAGCAATAAGCGAAAGAGGGGTTGTTCTTATATGAGGGCACATTAGGGTTGAAAATCTAATCAGATATTTTAAATACCGGATGATACAAACAAGGAAAAAGAGACAAAAAGCAGGGAATCTTTTATTTTCCCCTTTTTTTGTTCTTAGCATTGCACTAGTAACTTTTGGTCAGTTCACTCATTAACCTGTTTCTATTGACTATCACATCTACAAACCTGTCTTTGTGTTACTGTCTCAACTGCTGCTGGATCTATTCATCTACTGTATCTTTCTGAATGTTTACATATGACTAAAAAGGGGAATTTCGCATTAATGGTCCCATAAAATATTGTGCATAATCCACAAAACAGGTAGGTCGCTGTTCTCTGTCCCTGAGCACAAAAAATATATATATTTTGGCATTTGGCATATTAATGCAATGTGGATTTTGCATATTAATATTATGTCTATTTTACTAAAGTGAATTATATCTGGAATACACTTTATTTCAATGAGTTGAACCTAACCCTACCAATTTGCACCATTATTTTTTTTTTTCAACTCACATATTTTACTTAAATAGACATTCTGCCTTTAATTTAACTATGTTTATACAAGAATAGCTTTATACACACAGAATGTACAGTATACTGTCTGTATTGTTCTCACTCTACAGATCCTTGTAAATGCTTACTGTCTTGTACTTTGTTTTACTACGTTTTCTAATAAATCTTTCTGTAACTTGTACCAAGGCTTTGGAGAACATTTTTTTCCATTCTGTTGTCCGCTTACAGACGTATAACATGCTGAAAAGGTATAGATGCATCTTTTATTATTTTAACAACAGTGCTGCTTGTTTATCCTGACGCCACTCTAGAAACACACATCCTGAACCAGACGGCTAATCAGAACTATATGAGTAAATACTGTATATATATATATATTTATTTATTATATTTTTTTAATTTTTTGGGGGGAGGAAAGCATGGACGGATTTCAACAATAAACCCCAACAGCCTAAATTCCACAGGTTGAGATGACGGAGCGTTGCTAAACGATCACTTTCATGACCAAGACAGTGCATCAAGTCAAGTGTGCTCTGGATAGTACTGTCAAATAGGAAACACACACTCTACTATTGCACACACACACACACACACACACACACACACACACTTGTACATGGATGTAGTTATTCTGACAGAAACAGCCTCAAGCAGGAGAACATCTGTGTGTATGAACATGAGAGAGACCAGAGACATGAACACATGAACATCTCCACCGCAGTGACTGAGACGGTCCTGAAGCTTTTACATCCATTTAATAAACATAAATACAAAGCACAATCTTTTTATTAACTGTAATAATAATATTATATACATATTTGTTACAGCTGCAAACTCCAAAACAAGACCATCAAGTCCTCACCCAGACTCCAGGGATGGTGATGTCACAGTACTGAGAAACTGGAAAGAGGAGTAACTTCTAGCACACAGGAGTTTGAGCAATGATGAAGAATTTTGTCTTTCTTAACAAAAAAAAAAGAAAAAAGAGAGAGAGACACAGTCTGTCCTCCTGGTTTGACTGGAACATGGTCATTTCAGTGTTCATCTTGGCGTAAAGAACAAATTAGCTCAATTATTTGAGAAGCAAATTCCTTTCTCAGGCTCTGTTTAAGTGCACTTATTATTATTATTATTATTATTATTATTATTATTATTATTATTATTATTATTATTATTATAATAAATAAAAGACAGGTTTGTCTGTACATTAGTTAGAACTGCTCTTTCAATGATATTTTATACGTTTCATACATTGGTGGACCAGAAACCGAAAACTTTCTTCCTATAGAGAGGGAGGTAGGTGTGGCCGCTGTACCTGTCAGCTTTAGTGAGGTAGGTGGCCCATCTCCCTCTCTAAAGCAGACAGTTACAAAGGCTAAGTCTTTGTACGGACCTAAGTTTTCACTAGGACTAGCAGGCACAGAGGCATAGGCCACACCCACATCCTACATTTGGACAGACTATGAAAATAGGCCACACCCAATTCAATTACTGGGTCTGATAGGAACAATGACTACACCCACCTCCATCAGTAGGTCTGATATGTTGACAGGCCACTCTCACCTCCCTCATTGAGGCTGACATGTCCACAGGCCACACCCACCTCACTTCTCAGGGGCTGACATGTCCATAGGCCACACCCACCTCCCTAATTGAGGCTGACATGTCCACAGGCCACACCCACCTCCTTCACTGGGTCTGACATGTCCACAGGCCACACCCACCTCCCTAATTGAGGCTGACATGTCCACAGGCCACACCCACCTCCTTCACTGGGTCTGACATGTCCACAGGCCACACCCACCTCCTGGGACACAAGTAATGAAAACTGTAAACATGACCACAATGTGACTTTCTCTTCAGTGCAGTTTGAGGAGACTGCTAGACCCCGCCTCCTGAAAAACCTTATACTGTATGTGGAGATAAGACATTTTTTAAATAAATAAATAAAGTAGTCACCAGACCCTGCTGAGCGTCTCAGCTGATCGGCTGGATTTTATGTTACGGAAAATGAGTGTATTGTGTAAAATTAATTTAGTGAATGATTTCTTTAAGGCTTTCGTGGCATATGGAGTCTAAAGGTATTTAGTATGAATTCATCAGTGTAAATGTCATGGGAAACATGTGAGTGTGTGTGTGTGTGTGTGTGTGTGTGTGTGTGTGTGTATGTGTAACAGAAAACATTAGCTGTGACTGACGCTATATCTGATGCTAATGGCTCCCAGCGCACGGCTAAAGCATGAACCAATGTGTTTATATTGCAGAACCACTGAACCTGCTAGCACTGCTCATTTACATCACACACACACACACACACACACACACACACACACACACACACTTACCAGTATTAAATGCACAGACCCCATGGTGGTGTAGATGATGGTGTTAGGGTGCAGAGAGCGTGCAGACGCGGGTTATGAGGCGTACACTGCTTATTTTGGCTTTTCAATAAAACACATCACCATAAGTCTGCTGTAGTGTGTGTGTGTGTGTGTGTGTGTGTGTGTATAGCATTTAGTCTGTCATGTGTGTACAGTGTGGCATGAATGTGAGTCAATTCCAAAATTATTGGCACCCAAGAAAACAACAAAAAGAACTTTTTGTTTATTTATTTTATTCATTTTTGTACCTTTTTTGCCACAATAGGAGATAAACTGGCTACACTATAAATATTGGCACCCGTATATAACAGCAGTGATACACAAACACGGCGAGAGATTTAAAGATGTTGGTCACCTCTAGTTATCCGTCTCGCTCGGCCTCGTGTGTATTTGTGAGACATGGGAATGTGTGTGTGTGTGTGTGTGTGTGTGTGTGTGTGCGCGGAAATATATGTTTAAAAAATCAGCTGCTCTCCATATGGGTGGCCCTGTTGACCCTCCCGTCTCCTCCTGAACATCCCAGGAGAGCGAGAAACTCGTCCAGTCTCGGGCCGTCTGAAAGAGCAGCTCCACTGTGGCTCGGCATTATAAACACACACACACACACACACACACACACGCACGACATTGCAGATTTATGATGGAGAGATTTATTTGCCGAAAGATGACTTTTGTTATCGTTTTCCGCTCTATCCATGATTTCTCTCTCTCTCTCTCATGCTGTTGTTTCTGTCTGTTATTCAGTATCTCTTTCTTGCTCTCTCTCATTCTTTCTGTTTCTAAATCTACTGCTTTCATCATTCATTTTTTCTCTTTCTGCCATTCTGTCCTATTCTCGCTCACGTTCTCTGTCTCTTTCTCTCTCACTTAGGAAAGAAAAATAATATTCCACAAGCCAATAAAAAGTGGCACAGTGGCGTAGTGGTTAGCACTGTCGTCTTGTACCTCCAGGTCCCTGGTTCGATTCCCACGTCGGTTCTGTGTGCATGGAGTTTGCATGTTTCCTCCCAAAGACATACAGATTAGGTTAACTGGCAACTTTTTTTTCTTTCATAATTTAATTTAAGTATAAAGTTGAATGTTGTTTACTGGATTAAATTACAGCACAGCTGAATTCTCAAACCTGATTGGTTAGAAGTCTTCAGCAGACAGGAGTTTCTGTTCTCTTGGTGACTTGGTGACACATCATCAGTGATCATCAGGGTTATAAGGTATTTCAGTTCTTAGGCCTTGTTCACACGGGCGTTAAATTTTTGGATAAACGAACGCGCTCTGAACGTCCTAGACGTTTATGTTGC
>JAOVVA010000029.1:1887614-1899048 GCA_028565275.1 Leiocassis micropogon | reverse complement strand
ATATAATTTGTAAAAAAAAAAAAAAAAATTCTTAATCATCATGTGTCCTAGCGAAGTGTAAAATGTGCCGCCTGTAGTTTGTCCATCACTCAAAGCGTTAGAGTCTTAAAGTAAACCAAGC
Source organism: Leiocassis micropogon (assembly GCA_028565275.1). Lineage (NCBI taxonomy): Eukaryota > Metazoa > Chordata > Actinopteri > Siluriformes > Bagridae > Leiocassis > Leiocassis micropogon. Next base: position 1,898,927 of record JAOVVA010000029.1, on the reverse strand, counting down.
TCAGCGTGTGATTAACAGCTGAAGTGACCTATAGGATCAGGAGGCGGGGCCTCTGGGGGTGTTTGTAGCCCATTGCACTGAAGAAAGGCGAGGCTAAAGGTCACTGCAAAAACATGGCTGCCAGGAGGTAGCGGACAGACCGTCCTGCTGTGAGGCATGTGCCGAGACGGAGCGCATTCATCTCAGACACAGTGAGGGGTTAAAGAGGGAAAAGGAGCAGAACTGAAAACACCAATCCACTCTGTTCCTCCTCATTCGTATAGTCAGACACACACACACACACACACACACACACACACACACACACTCAGACAGAGTGGGTTTTAGAAAATGCTTTGATTATTATAATGCAGAAATCTGTTTGTTCATGTGAGAAACTTCATCTGATCTACCTGTAAACAAAAATCTGATAAAACTCCACCCACTAGGCGCGCCTTCAAAATGTAGAACTTATCAGAAGTCATTGTACAAATGTGATTCTGTCAATTCATGACGCTGAAAGCTGGTTTATTAAATATTTGTTTGACGAAAAACATGCATTTCCATTATTTGTAGCTTCAGTGAAAATAAAAAATCAGACACCAAACAATTTTTACAATTACTGTAAAAGCTACTCTACTTTTAAGAATTTAAAATTTCACTAATAAACATTCCTCAGGTTCAATCAATCAATCACCAATTAAAAATAGATACGTAAAAAAAAAATCACTTTTATTACAGTATTTGATTTCTTTTATTAGCAGGATAATTTTACCTTATTAAAAAATGTTCATTAATTTGATTGCATTTGTTTTACACACATAATAATGTAAGTGTATATATATTTTTAATATATATAAAATTTTATTAGTTTTACATTTATACACATATAACTGAATGGTGTGTAAAACAAATATAATATATTTGTAAGATAATATGATATATTAATTGCTTTTAATTTGTAAAATATTTAAAATGTATTTATTTATTTTAATGTAATTATTTAGTGTAATTTTTTTTTTTTTTTTACATTTTTATTCATTTCTTTTTCTGTCATTATTTATGCTAGATTTATATAGTTTTTTTTGCTGGTGTTCAGAAAAATTACGGTTTCTTTCTTTCTTTGTTCTTTGACTTCACACTGCAAAGCATTTTTATGATGATTTATGGTTGAAAATTCTTCTTCTTCTTATAATAATAATAATAATAAACCATTTCAGCAAGCACAGAAGAAGAGATCGAGAGCCGGAACAACTCGAATATCAACTAGCCATCTTTCATAGAAAAACAGAAGGAACTCGGTCTCCTCAATGAGAAAGATTATTTCCAGTGACACCGAGTTGACATGAAAGCATAGCTGGATTACAGAGGGATAAAACGGCTGAGTTATTGCGAGACCTCCCCGGTCGTCTCTGTCCGTCTCCGTGTCTCTGCATGTGAGCGCTGAAACCGTAGCCTCTCAGATCATGTTCACGCAAGAGGCCCGATCACAGCCCGCCTTTGTGTCGAGAACGCCGGTACAGAAAGGACAGAACGGAACAGATGTAAGAGAAAGCCGCAGGAGAGAGGAACTCGTCTTTCTCCCCTTTCTCTCCATCTCCCAGCGCATCCCTCCGTCTCTGTCCGGTATCAGGTGGAGCTCCAGACCATTTATTATTGAACAATGTGCGCTGTCACTCTCACCTGGAAAGACGGATGGCGGGACAGTGACCTTGCCTGTGAAATTCCTATATGTATATTGTGCAAAAGTTTACACTAGATGTTGTGTTCCCTCAGCAACAAGAGCATCAGTGAGGTCAGGCCCTGATGTTTGAGATGTTGAAGAGGCTCATCCAGAAGGTGCAGGACACTCGAGTTCTTCTACTGCAAAAAGAAAACAGGATTGAGTTCCAGTGAAGAGAAATTGTAATACTACAGCACACTGAATGACATATGGCTGTAATGGTCATGGGGTGCACATACTTTTGGCTGTACAGTGTACTGTATATGTATACATTATAAAACAACGTACACAGTATCTGTAAAGTATTAATAGGAATATTTTCAGAATTGTTTCATCACTAAACTAAAGGTCTTTTAGTTTTTGTCTTTCTGTTACTAGGATGAACTGGCTTCGTCTACAAAAGCGCCACCCTCTAATAAAACACCATATTTAATCAGATTCTAATTAGACCGGCTGGTTAATGGTATTTTCTGTGCATTTATTAAATTTGAGGCACGTTCAAATCACGTTCAAAACGACTTTTGATAGTGCAGAATAACAGAACACAGTTCTGAGAGTAAAAACTCCCTTTATTCCTCTATATAACCCCCTGCTACACTAATGCACTTATCACAGGGTTTCACTAGTGCTTGGACACTATCAAGGTAGAAAGCTTTCTCAGAAGCCATGATCTGACGTTGCTAAAACGCCGGCCTCCCAGGAACTCCTAACATGTGGAAATGGCCTGAAATGAGGTCAGGACTGTGGCAATAGCTCCCAGCCGAGTTCCTGCAATGTGGAAGTGAATGATTATGTGTAATCATGATGCGTCTTTTTCGTAAGAAACGGAATCACCTCAGCCGGGATCATCATTTAAAACATTTGCACCATTCAAATATGTTACTGTGGCTAAGAGTCTCATCACCGTACTGTGCCTGAAGTCTTCTGTAAATGTTAATCGCCAGGTTGACTTGAACGCCTCTCGTACATTTCCTTATTTAATTGCTTATTTAATTTCCTAATTTAATTGCTTAAAGGAAATAATCAACAGCATGATAGTGTAATGAAGCGAAGTCACTGTTTCACCTTAACAACACAACCAGATGTTTTATATTCATCTCATACCAATTGGAAATTTTTATTTATTAACAAGCAACACTTCCCTCCAGGCTCAAACCATGCAGCATTCCATGTTACCAAGAAATCACAAACAAGTATAAACTCCAGAAAAGTTCTGACTGTTACAAAGCATTGAGACTCCTTCCATACATCCTAAATAAATAAATAAATAAGTCAATAATAATAATGCTATAATCAACGTCTCCTTAAAGACAACTTCAGAATTTCAGGAGAAACCCTGTAGATTGCTACGTTATTTAGGAAAGAAACGCGATGTGTTTTGCAGGTCAGGTGTAAACTCGCCCCTGGGTAAGTGGATCAGATTCACTCTGTCCCACTGGAACACAAAACACTAGCTGGAGTGATTAATCAAGCTTCAACCTTTAAAAAAAAAAACTACCACCTACAAGCCAGATGCAGGTAGCTGTCACGCTGAAAGACAGGCCACCGGGGCTGTGCGGTTATACAGTATATACTCTGTATTTTCTTTTCTTTATCTTGTTATGCATTTTATTATGTTACTAAAAACACAAAGAAAAAGTTACACCTTGACCTCTGACAGTTACACCGCACCGACACTGGAGACTCCTTCCATAAATGTTCAATAAATGTCTCTTTACAGAAAGCTTTAAACATATTAACTGTTACACAAGTCTACATTAGACTACATTAGATTACTACAAATCTTAATATTTTCTAATATTTTGGGCCATTTTGTCCTTTAATTTGATTTAAATCACTAACATTTATTAAGATTTACTAACTAACATTTATTTATACATTTACTGATTTCTATCAAGCAGCTAAATTTCTTACAGGTTGTGAAACAACAACTAAAAGTGTCTAATAATTAATTAAATGCTGTGTAACTTTTATACATATTGCTCATATCTTTCAAAATAATTTCTTTTTTTTTATTCTGTAAAGCTGCTTTGCGACAATGAACACTGTTAAAAAGCTAAATGAAGAAAATGTAATTGAATTTAATTGAAATGCATTTACTGTAAATGGTCAAGAACAAATTCTAATGATCAGTTTGTCAGCTTCATGAGATGAAACTAGGAAGAAAGCGTGAGAGGGACTTAACAGGGAACCCTTTCTCATTTGGGTGATTGTTTATTGGTATTGGGCCAATCACCCATAAACTCAAAAGAAGAGATAATCTTGGAAAACAAGAGTATTTTTAAATTTATATTGTAGAAGATGGAAGCTTTTAAAAATGTGCCAAATTTAGACCATTTACCGTTTGTAAGTCTGTGGTATTTTTAGGTTATTACCTATTATTAAATTATTTTTATTTGTCAATTTTAGTAAGTTTGAAAGTTTTCTTAAATAGTTTAAAAAGTGTGAATTGATTTAATCACAATTTCTCACAAAATGCATCATTATAAACTGCATATCTCTCTATCTATTTATCTATGGATGTATCTGTTGTGCAATTAAATCAACTATCCAGCAGCAACACATCTTTACTGCTGGATTTGATATTTGAATCAATAGGTCCAGTTTTTTCAGAATTGATTCCTATTTTTAATTATTCAGGTAAACTTACATACATTAAATGGGATAAATTTGGCATTTAAAAAAAAAAGCTTTTCATAGAAAATATCAACTGCTTCCATCTTCTGCAACATACATAAAAATACTCTCATCTTGCAAAATTACTTCTCATTCTTCGTTTAACTATATGGGCGGTTAGTGCAATGCTGCTACATACTGGACCGGAGTGCGGCGCAAACTTGGTAAAATAAATGTTACCGCTTTGTAAGAGACAGCATTTTAGTGCCAATTAACTACTTTTCATAGTTTTAATATCTCAAAGTTTGTATGCAATAGCGCTGCTTAATAAAAGTCTATTTAAATATCGCAATGCTGGAAAATCTAGTTGGATTGACTTGCGAGTCTACTTATGATCTCTGTTATCTTTATGACCGGTGCAGGTGTAGACGCTCGTGATATTAACACAGTTAGCAAACACTAACCACTCTAACCACACAGCCGTCTGTGCTTTTGTTGTTACATTCAACTTGTTTAACATTACACAAAAGTCATTACTGAGTATCCAGAGGCACAAAAAAAACCAGAAAGAAAGCTTTGTAACAACTAGCAAGCTGCATCAGTCATTTTTGAACACACACACGCACACAGCATCCATTCATTCATTCATAACCACCTCTCTATTCTAAAGTAAACAGCGCCTGGTTCCTCGTCATTGTGTCCTGAGCGTGTGCGGAGGACGGCTGGTTAGCGGTGTGAGATGGCTATCACGGGCGATCCATCAGTGGTGAGGTGGAAGCCAAGCCGGCTAATTACACACTCTCAATGTGACGCTGTGTTGTTCTCGATGCGGGTGAGATGCTTATCAGAAACCCTGTAGGCACCAGGATGAATGAGATCAGCTCCTTAAGTGGACTTGTTCCTCCTTTTAAAAGGTTTTAACAGAAGATCGTGCAGGATAAACGACCAAGCAAGAAGCTGTGAGGAGTTAGTACAGTAGCAATTTAAAAAAATCTCCAACAAATTTTTGCTCATTACTTCCCCTTGTTAGACTGTTCAGCTTTAATGGCAGAGTATAATGTTCAAAATATATAGTCTAAAATGAAGCTAACTGAAGTGAAGTGTTAGAAAAATATATTTTCCAGATAACGTAACTGTTCAAGACACATTTTCTTGGTCCTTAAGGGGACAAGATATAGGACCAAGCATGAAGCTAATTAGCAAAGAAAAAAATGCTGATTAAGTTTTTACAACTTACAGGACAAGACATATGTTTTGGCATAAACCTAACAGCAATAAAGCCTTAGATAATTGTCTCATCGTCTTTACTACATTATCCTGTTCACGGGGTCGCTGGGTGCCTGGAGCCTATCCGAGGAGACTTAGGGCACAAAGGCATGGTACACCCTGGACTGGGTGCCAATCCATCGCAGGGAACACACATGCTCATTCACACACTACGGGCAATTTGGGAACACCAATTAGCCTAATCTGCATGTTTTTGGACTTTGCGAGGAAACCGGAGTACCCAGAGGAAACCCACCAAGTACATGCAAACTCCATGCACACAGACCCAAGGCGGGAATTGAACCTGGAACCTGGAGGTGCGAGGCAAAAACCATTAAGCCAGCGTGCCACCGTTTTAATACAGATAATAATAGAAAAATAATGATGAACAAGATAAACAACCCAACATGAAGCTAACTGCTGTAGTGAGTTAGAAAGTTAACAAACCAAAATTTGTACCTCAATCTTCTTTTTAACCTACAGATTTTATAAATATTAAATTATTTTTTATTTATAGAAACAGGATTTATAGTGTAGCATAGCTAAACCCCATAGCAAAATTTTGTTGCTCAAAATGAGCTTTTTTTGTCTCATGAGACTGAATTGAGCTGTCTCATTACAAGCTCGAGTTTGTCTTTTCTATTTCTCCTAAACCCCACTTAGGAGAAACAAAGAGACATAACTGAGACACAAAGCGAGACATACTTTTGAGAAACATTTGAGAAATCTGAGAGGTACATGAAAAACAGAACTGCATTTGAAGGAGAAGCAAATGAGCCATACATAAGACCATAATGAGATTAAAATATAAATATATATATAAATGAGATGCATGAAACAAATGAGAAATATTATAGTTTTATTGAACATATCAAACATACTCAGTTGACAGCATGCAGTGAAATAAATTTACAATTCACACAATATAACAGACACCTGCAAAATGTGGCAAATCAAGACACTAAATTATACAAAATGTCATAAAACCTGATAAAGATATTGCATGTCACACTGCTTAACTCAAAGTATGATTAATACAGGAGTTACACAAAGTCCACAGCATTGTGTCAATCTTCCAGTGAAAAGAATCAGTCAAAAAGGAGATAAAAAATTTTAAAGGAAAATTGGTTGCTTGCTGTATGTAAGGGCTACAAGAACGGGTCAATGCCAGGAAAAGTTCTTTCTCACCAGCTACATCAGTCTTCTCTTGTGGTGGATGTCCAAAGTCTGCAACTCCTGGAGTTGCTTAGTTCTAATGGAACAAAAAATATATATATATATATATTAAAACATTTAAGATTTACCCAAACACCATTCAGCTACTCCATTCCCAGCTTTCTGAAGGTTGAGAGGTGGGCTTGAGCTTGCTCGTGAGCTGGTGTTTACCTGACTGATGATGTGGTGCTGATGGAGACTCCGGAACATTCTCCTGCATTCTTGGTCTCCTGAGGTTGCATGCTTCTGAAAAGAACCCAGTTAAAGTAAAATGTATATAATTACCAAGATAACCTTTCCACAAACAATCATATTGGTCTTTATTTATAGAATATAATTAGCCAATGTCTCTAAAGTTACATGTTCTGGTTAAACACTGAACACTATATAATAAAACTACTGGTTTGCAAAAACTGATCATGCAGTAACATTAACTTATTATTAAAAAAAAAAAAAGGCTAATAATAATACTGTAGACAGCTGACAGATTTTTACCATAAAAAAAAAAAACTTTCAACCTCACAAATGTTATTTACCTAGATATGCTAATCCACATGCTAAATCACCCACAGGTAGCATTTGAATTCCTTTTGCAATTTAAAAACAAACGTAAGCTGTGTAAATTTCAGCTAAGTATACCACAGTTTATTTTTCTTTTTTTCTCTGTGGTTTTAACTTACAGTTTGACTCCCTGTCAACAATAATTAATTTTAAATTCGGAAGCTAGCTGATGTGACATTTCTTTTTCTTCATTTTTATCTGCGGCAGACAAAGTAGGCGTTGCGCTACTTAGGCCACCTATATTTAAAACATTTATTTTTACTACCATGAAGGGTTGTGAGGTGTTAGTGAATTATTAGCATGAAGCTAGTTAATGTGAGGTGTTGTTAAATTGCTAGCATGAAGCTAGTAGTTAATATGAGCATGTAGTGAATTACTAGCATGAAGCAAGTCGATGTGAGGCGTTAGTGAATTACTAGCATGGATTTGGTTGTTTTAAGGAGTTAGTGAATTACTAGCATGAAGCTAATCAATATAAGGAGGTAGTGCATTACTAGCAAGAAGCTAGTTGATATGTGAGGTTAGTGAATTACTAGCATGAATTTGGTTGTTTTGAGGAGTTAGTGAATTACTAGCATGAAGCTAATCAATATAAGGAGGTAGTGCATTACTAGCATGAAGCTAGTTGATATGTGAGGTTAGTGAATTACGAGCATGAAGCTACATAACGTGAGGTGTTAGTGAATTACTAGCATGAAGCTAGCTGATGTGACAAGTTATTAATGTAATTCCAATCTCTCTATTTTTGTCTCACTTTATACACTCTTGCTTTTGCCATAAAATATGAAAATGGATTTATTTTGCTCTGCGCTCTAAAGGAGATTAAAGAGCCGACGCCACAGAGTGTTTCGCAGAGAGGAAGTGCGTATGGGAACCGCGGGACGCAGAGGAAAGAGAAGATTCTGCTTTAGATCTGTTCCGCGACTCCATTTCATGACCTTTTTTTTTTCTTGGTTGTTTGTTTTGTTTTGCTTTTTTCCCTCAAAGTTTCGCTTCAATCAAGAGCTCTTTTCCTGTGCAGTCCTGGCGTGAGTGCTGACCTGGACCCTGATGGATTTAAATTTTTTTCTGGATTTCATTCGTTCCTCATTCTGCTTTCTGAACTAGATTAATTACACATGAAAGCATATTTGATGGTAGAACCTCAGGCGTGTTAGATCTCACGTGATGATAACCATTTCTGCATGACTGGAATTCTCATACACTGGTTTTGAATCATATAAACATGTCAAACTTTCATTTCCACTCTACAATTTTTTATTTTTTTTAAACACGTCATATTTGATGTCATACATTTAGCATTGTATGCCGTCTTATGTATAAGCTAGCAATGTACAGTATGCCGTCTAGATTACCACAATCACCTCATGGAAAATAATGATTGATGAATTGCCATGAAGATGAATTACTGATACTCTGAAGTTGGTTGTTTTCCAATAACATCTCTCCTGAAGTGTTTTATTCCTCTTATACTACTTATACAAAACATACTTTCATATCTGTTTATAGATCTGTTTAATGTTGAAATTAAACATGTTGAAAGTTTGTTCATGTTCTCAGTTACATCACAGCAGCTTTAAGCATTTGTTCCCTCACCAGCCTTTTTTCTTCTTTCTCTTCACACTACTGAGAATAAAACACACATGTCCATTAAAACACAAAGCGTAAACGTCTCTGTCCTGAAAACTTAATCTTCTGACTGTTACAAAGCTGTGACTGTAGAAATGATAACATATTACATCGAGTGTACAAATGTTGAGCTGCAGCTATAGAAAATGAATCAACTCTTTCCGACCAATCAAAATAGCGCTGTGACGTAAATGATTATTGCCTGCCTCAGGCTGTGCACTAATCAGTAAATTTCTCAGTTAGAGAATAAGCTCATGTCTTATACTCATACTAACAACTTTATATATATATATATATATATATATACACACTAAATTATTATTTTATAACGATTAAAAATCTGGTAAAATTGTCAAATCAATATAATAGACTTAATGTTGAGACCTAGAAATTGGAAATGTTTGGTGCCTCGGAGCCCACTGCAGTCATTCCCGTGAACATTCAGCGAGTGGAACACCTGATCATCGGCTGAGAGTTATTAAATAATTGACGTCGCCAACTACGGAGGAGTTTCATCTGTTTGTGTGAACTGTACACACAATCATTCACCAACACCACTTGCACATTACAGGAACTCGGCTGAGAGGTATTGTCACATCCCCCGTACAGTCCTGACCTCACTTCAAGCCATTTCCACATGTTTGGGCCATTAAAGGAGATTTTGGTGTCAGGATCAGGCTTACATATTACATACAGAACAGGATGTACAGTACAGCACAGCACAAGTGCAACAAAATAGCGAAGAAAATAGAATTAAATAAAAATAATACCTATAAAGTTATAAATGTACAGTCAATGTGGGGATATAAGAGGATCGAATGGTAACGTATGTTAAATACAGTATGTCCACTCATGATTTTGTTCAAATAACAGATAAACATAAACAGGAAAATGTCTTTGTGAGGACCTTTTATTGACATAGTTCATGCAAATTAATACTTAGAGCATATAACCGTAATACAAAATATGACCATAATTTTAGCAATGTTTGTTTTTTAAGAAATGCTTTTTTTTAAAATATCTAATTCTTAGGGAATCTTGCCAAATGTCCTTACAAAATCCAAACTATCAGATATTTCTATTCCTGTGGCGACCAAGGACTTAAAACATCCCTCATTCACACACACACACACACACACGGCTTGACACAGCTACAGTTTAACTCTGTGTTATTCTATCCCGCTACTTTTACAAACCCATTAGCCCTCGATAACTGCCCGTTAGAGCCGAGAGGGCCCTCGAAGCCGTGTGCCCTTAGACCTTTGACCTTGACCCCCGACCTGCAGTCAGTGAGTTGGCGATCCCCAGGGCTCACAGGAGAGGCTCCTGCGTCTTGAGTTACTCAAGCATGCGGATTCATTAACAAATATCTGTCTGTTTGCCCCAGTAATAAGGGGGCATTTAAACGCACAGGAATGCCAGTGATCCTGGCTGCTCGCGTCACTCAGGCGCAGGGTTTATCCCTTTCTGCATTTAACATTTTACCTGCTATTACACCCATCACTCTTTTAATATACATCCTCATCAGTGTAAGGACGAAGTGCTCATCACTTATGTGATGAAGCAGGAATCTGCCTCATCTAAGTGCTCTTGCTCCCCCTGTTGGATGAAATGAGCAATGCTTAAGCACAAGCTTTTTTATGTATATTTTTAAAACAGGAAATAATCCCTCAGTGCACCATTAAGCACTAAATACGGCTGTAAAACATCGTCCTGTATTTCACGTAGTCGTAACTCTGGCATTATTTTATTTTTGCAGGCTGAGAGCCGATTGCAACCTAGGCCCGGCGTCTTAAACATTCTCTATGTTAGGGAAGATGTGTGATTTAACAACCTGTATAAACTATATTATTATTTCTAGTAGTAGTTGTAGTAGTATTAGTAGTAGTATACTCCATTCATATTATTATACATTATTGTTGATGTTGTCATTGTTATAAGCGTTCTCCATTAACAGTTATGCATGTTTTAACCTTATGTTTTGTCTATATGTATAGTTCTTAAAGATATCAACAGTAGTTATTATAATAGTATATTTAACAATAAACTGTACTGTATGTGGTATTTATACAACAAATTCCACCTTTTTTTCAACTTAAACATGCTAGCTGCTTTATAAGAAGAAGTAAGTTTATATAAGCCTGGGGATGACAGAAAAGTGTTTGGGTCTGTATTTGGAACAAGAGACACTCTCCATTAAAAAAATAATAATTGTAATTTGTAATTGATGTAATTTTTGTATGATATTACGATGTTATCATTATATATTTAAAGAAACAAATGATGATACAAAATATGAAAAACACAATAATAGTACAACATTT
>JAOVVA010000029.1:1863560-1880470 GCA_028565275.1 Leiocassis micropogon | reverse complement strand
CCTTTGATCGAAGTAGGCGTGGTGGATCGTAAGACACTAGCAGTTCACTCAGGTACTGCGGCGCGAGACCATTTAATTCCTTTATACATCAATAGGAGTATTTTATATAATTTATTATAATTTTTTTTTATTGTACTTACTAGTATTTTACTGCATATCATACTGTGAATGGCCGTGAATGTGACAAATTACATTTGAATTTGAAAGTTCAATTTTGGTCTCATCACTGCTATTGACTTTGTGCTAGAAGTTTTCACGCTTGTTTAGGTTCTGTTTGGTGTAACTTGCAACTTGACCATGCACCCTATAGTATGTTTGTCCCATCTTATTGAGCATTTTAAAACAGATGAAACCTCTACAAGCTTACAGTATATTTCACCTGAAACTGCGTGTGTGTTTTTTTGTTTTTTTTAAATAATGGTGGCACGATGGCATACTGGTTAGCACGGTGGCCCTGCACCTCCTGGGTCTGGTTTGATACCTGGGTCTGTCTGCATGGAGTTTGCATGTTCTCCCCGTGCTTGGTGGGTTTCCTCAGGGTACTCCGGTTTCCTCCCACAGTCCAAAGACATGCAGCTTAGGCGTCTAATTGGCGTTCCCAAATTGCTCGTAGTGTGTGAATAAGTGTGTGTGTGTGTGTGTGTGTGTGTGTGCTTGTGCTCTGCAATGGACTGGCACCCTGTCCATGGTGTATCCCCCCTCATTCTCCAAGTCCTCTGAGATACCCCTTTAGGCCTCCCATGACCCGGCACAGGATACGCACTATAGAGAATGAGTGAGACTGAAACCTTTATCACGAAGCAGTAATAATATAATCCAAATTCATTTCTCATAATGTTATTAGGTTAAATTATATTCAATTAAATTTAATTACAGTAGGTTGATCAATTACTTTTATATGGACCATATAAACCACTCATCTGATATCATATAAGCTTATTATACAATTAATGAATTATCCTATTCATGGTGTATTTTGTTTGAGGATGATTAGAAAAAAAGAGAGAGCAGTGCCTAGGTCTCAGTTCACATGGCTCCATTCCAGTGGAGTGATTGAGAGAAAAAGAGAGAGTGGCACATCTTAATGTACTCAGTAACAGGAGACAAAAACCCTTCCCTGGTCGACCTTTGATCCTACAATGTTTACTGCTGAACCTCTGAGCGGCCATTCTGACTTGATGTCACTTGCTGAACTCAGAGCTGGGGAGAGCTTATACGTGGGAATTCCTAATAGAGGAGACATTTCATTATTTATTTATTTTATTTTTACATGTACATAATTTATGAGCATGGTTGTATGCATTAATTACTCTAAAACAAATAATGTACACTGCCTGGCCGGAATAGTCTGATGAGTCCAGTCTGACCCAATTTCAGAGCGATGGTTTCGTCCTGGGTCAGAAGGGAAGCGTGTGAAGTGAATAAGCGCAATATTTTTCCATCGCTCCAAAGTCCAATCATAGCAAATTCAAGTTTTTATTTTTTCCTGATTCAGTGATTTTCTTAAGGACACACAGCTGAGTCCTCATCACATTGCTCATCACATTGTGTGTGTGTGTGTGTGTGTGTGTGTATGGAAATGCTCTTACTTTCACTATTAACATAGTTTTTCTTTTTTCATGACGTAAAGAAATTGTTATTCTTCATTCGTACGTTTTTCTACCACATTTCATTGGTGAAGTTGACCTTCCAATTTTAGCAGTTTCGCCAACTTCTTAGTTATTTCCTTTGCTTTGAGGCAGACTAATAATTTGACACTTTTGAAACACAACTCTTTTTTTTGCGTGTGAGTGTGTCTGTGTATAGTACAATATCTTAACTTCAGCAACAGAGAGTATTAATGCAACCTTCCTAATATGTTGTTGTTTCTATGGTAACAGCTTGTTCACAGAGATGAACAGACTCTTCATAAAAACACGTGGAGTTGTTGGCATAGTGACTTCTTCTGTAAAAAGATTTTCTTTGAATATTTATAGAAGGAATCACCAGGGTCAACAGTTTTGCAAGACAATATGTACAGTAACATAGTGTTTTCAAGGCATAGGTTTTTCTGTAACATGACAGAGAGAGAGAGAGAGAGAGAGAGCATGCAGTCTGCTCCACTGATTGGTTTCCTATAACAGCAAAACCCAGAGTGCTTTATTCCTTACTTAATCTCTGAATAATTCAGCCGTAGCGATGCTGAGTCTCATGACGTTGCTACTGGGAAAGTTATTATGATCAATTTCACTATATTAGAGAGAGTCGAAGAAAGAGTCAAAGTGAGCGAGAAGTAGGTCCTGCTGTGATTCATGGATGACCGAGCCCACTGGTCATTGACCCCGTCTCCATATACACACCAACACTGAGGTGGTTCTTTCTTTCTTTCTTTTTTAGTCAAGCTGTAATTAACCTCAGTGCCTGCAGCCATGCATCACAGGAGCAGAAGTCTGGAAGGCAAACAGAAGCTGCTGGAGCCTGACAGATCGAGAAAGAGAAAGAGAGCGAGAGAGAGAGAGAGAGGGAGAGGTTGCTCACGGGTGAACAATCAGGACCACACCACTCCCAGAAAGCAGAATACAAGAGAATGAAGAACTGCTAGGAATTTAACAGGTTGACCCTTTGACACTTTGTGGTGTGTCACTTATAATATATTTATATTTTTCTTTTTTGTCAATTGGATATTATGGGGGAACTATTAAAGGTCCTGTTAATTGCCCTAAATCTTTCAGCTCTTATTACTATTATTATAATTATTAAACATATTCACCATGTTATTCAAAATGTCTGAAAGTAAAAAAAAAATAAATAAATAAATGCATGCTCAACCAATTTGATTTTTATTGACCTGAATTTTAACCAAAGTGATTTACAGATGAAGATGCAGAAGAGATCCTCTAGAAAGGAAACACTAGAAAGGTAATCCATTAAAGCACCCTTAAAGTGTCTATAAAAATATATATTTTTTAGGTTTTTGAACCTGTCTCCAAGTGCTCGGCACACCTGTACTCCTGCTCATCCATGCAGTTATCCAATCAGCCAATCACGTGACAGCAGCGCTCCGCATAAAATCTTTCAGATTCAGGTCAAGAGCTTTAGTTAATTTTCATATTGTGAAAATTGAGATCTCTTTGACTTTGACTCTTTGACAGCCATGGCATGGATGTTGGTGCCAGACGGACTGGCTTGGGTATTTCAGAACCTCCTGATCTCTTCAAGACAGAATTATACCAAAAACAAAAAACATTCTATTCTATTGGTGGAAACTGTGAGAGAATAGCCATAAGAAAGGTTTGAGCTGACAGGAATGGTAGGGTAGCTCAAATAACCACTCTGCAAAACCACCATGAGCAGAAATGCATTTCAGAACATGTCAAACCTGAAGGTGTAACCTTGAGAGCTACATCAAAGATCCACCCAAAATGGACAAGTTCAGAATTGGAAAAACATCACCTGGACTTTTTCCAATCTTCAACCGTCTCTTGGATTGGAGTGTGAAGGAAATACATATCCTTCTTTTATTTCTTTGTAAAGCTGGAATAATTTTCCAGAGGCAGCGGTACATCAGCGGTTAAGCTTCTGTGCTTCTTCAAATCCCACTCTTCCCGAGACTTCCCCACTCTCAAGCTCTTGTGAAGGTTTCACTCATTCATTTTCCAACTGTTCAGCACTGTGCTTGGATCGGATACTGACAACTTGCAAACCGATTTGAATAAACACATATTTCAAAAGCCTGCATATAAACATAAATCAAACACCTCCTTGACCAAACATGAATTAAAGTATAAAAATACAACCCTTTAAAGATGATTGTACTGCTCTAGCAGCTTAAATATATCACTGGCATTGACCATTATATTACCACTTCTGTCTCCTGTTCAAGATGGCTGCCATTTTTCAAGTGGCCAGAGTTTTTGATTTAGGACTTGATGTCTCGAAACTCCTGTCGTATATCAAGCACAGCCCGATATTAAAAACATCTGCAGGATCCATCCGACCCGTGTTTGCGCCATTTTCCTGCTCGACTGGCTGGAAACGTTCCTTTTCGGCTCTTCCCAGTCCACCATGACGGTGGTTCCGGCTCGGCGCTCTGGCCCAGCTTGGCCCATTATTTACAGCGACTTAGGGATGGCCTGTTTGTCCAAGTAGCGCACACAGTTGACCCGGAACCTATAAATTCATGACTAATGCTTTTTTGCATCTCCGAGTCAGATCAGGTCAGTGTGAGGTGGAAGAATAGGAGGAGGAGGAGGGATGCTACGCTAGCCTGTACAAAGCCATAAGTTGAGTTGGTGTGTCTTAATGAGGTAGTTTGGTTTCCAGTTTCGAAAATATTCTCTTACGATAGTTGTTGTTCACTGGTGAGGTGGCCGACAGTGTTGAAACTGTTAAAAACTTTTAACAAGTACAAATGAATTTAACCGATCAGTAGTTGATGGAGGCAGCACGGTGGTATAGTGGTTAGCACTGACCCTTCAGGGTCTGGGTTCGATTCCTGGCCAGGTGTAACCCATCTCTGTGTGCATGGAATTTGTATGTTCTCCCCATGCTTGGTGGGTTTCCTCTGGGTACTTCGGTTTTCTCCCAAAGACAATCAGATTAGGCTCATTGGCCTTCCAAAATAGCTCGTAGTGTCTGACTGTGTGTATGTGTGTGTGCCCTGCGATGGATTGGCACCCTGTCCAGGGTGTACCACGCTTTGCGCCCTAAGTCTCCTGCGATAGGCTACAGGTCCCCCACGACCCTGAATACAGTATAAAGCGGTATAGAAGATGAGTGAGTGAGAGTAGTTGTTGGAGAATATTGAATTAGGAAAGAGGAGATATTGATCATGTATGATGGTGTTTGATTGTGACTATTGCAGTTTGATAGAAAGAGCTGGTCTGAGTTGTTTTTATAGTGGTTGGTTTTGATAGCACTGTAAATGGTATTTATTGCAGTAAATTTGGTGTTTTGTTTTGAAGTTGTTTTGGCTCCTGGGTGTAGATGTTGGTGAATCTTCATGTTTATGTAAGTGCTTGTGTTTAATGGTGAATGTTGGATTTTGATGGTGAATGTTTATGCTTTGTAGTGAAAGCTAAAGTGTTATGGTGAATGGATTTTGTAGGTAATGTTGAAGTGTGATGTGTGTTTGATACTAAATGTAATGGATTTTGACCATGAATGTTGGAGTTTGATGTTAAACAGTGGGGTATGATGGTGAATGATGGTGTTTTAGGTTGAATGTTAGAGTTTGATGGTGAATGTTGGTGTTTGATGGTAAATGGTGAGGTTTGATGATGAATGATAGTGAATGTTGGTGCTTTGTAGTGAATGTTGAAGTGTGGTGGTCAATAAAGGTGTTTGATATTGAAGGTTGAGTTTTTGTTGTGAATATTGGAGTGTGATGAATGTTGATCTTTGAATGCTAAATATTGGATGATCCTAAATATAATGGGTTTTGACAATGCATGTTGGAGTTTGATGGTGAATGATGGTGTTTTAGGGTGAATGTTGAAGTTTGATGGTGAATGTTGAGGTTTGATGGTAAATGTTGGTGCTTTGTAGTGAACGTTGAAGTGTGATGGTGAATGAAGGTGTTTGATGGTGAACGTTGAGTTTTGTAGTGAATGTTGGAGTGTGATGAATGTTGGTGTTTGGTGCTAAATATTGGATGATGCTAAATATAATAGATTTTGACCTTGAATGTTGGGGTTTGCTGGTGAATGATGGTGTATTAGGGTGAATATTGAGGTTTGATGATGAATGTTAGAGTTTGATGGTAAGTGTTGGAAATGAATGAAGAATACTGCTGATTGGTAGTGAATTTTGAAACAGTGAATCAGTATATATTGGAGAACACCAGTGTTTTGTTCATAGAATTAGGTTTTGTTCAGAAAGTCCAGTCCTTTTGAGGTGAAAGTCTAACTTTAGCATAATAAGGGCATGATAAAATACCTTTGATAAACTTCTTAGTAGGGAGAGCTAATAAATCTCATACAAACCTTTTAATGTGAAATTGGCTCAGATTTAAGAAAAAAAAAAGTACCAGACTGACTGAATCTGTTTCTGAGACCTGAGCCATGATTTATCTGCTTGCGTTCAGCGAGGAATTAAGAGCGCGATGCCGGTTGTCAGCATCGCTGTGGTGAAATTTATGGAAACTGCGTCGTTCCACTTCATAGCTAATGCATTTTCCATGAGAAGGATGAGATGAGCTAGTTTTTTTTCCCCCTATCTCTGTCTGTGTCTTGCTGCCCTCCTGCAGTGTCATGAACGAACAGAGAGGGATGAGTGAAGTAATTATAGAGGGAAAGACAACGAGTGCCTAATTCACCTCCCGCAGTTTTATTGATCATGGATGAGAGAAGGCTTATTTCATTACCGGTCTTTCATTTGCTGACTAGACACAAAGAAAACGTACTGCGGAGACGTCAGGAACTCGCTAATCTGCCCAGTCCTTGTGTAGGCAGTTTGTTCTAGACCTAATCTACCTGCTGTGCACACAGTGTTTAGGAAGTGCATGTGAATAGAAGGAGGCTCTTTCTGGACTGAACGCGTCACGCAGAGACTGATGGGAGAGATGAGGGTCATTTATCTGACTGATAGGGATGACATGTCTCCTCTTCTCGCTCAGTCAGAGGTGGGTGAACACAAACACCTGGACAATGATGGATCACTGCAGGGACAAGGTAGACACTGATTGTCTGCGCTTTAGCTTTTGTAATAAAAAATTACAAGGTTTGCATGGAATTGATGCATAACCACCAGTGGCGTAAAATTCACATTGCTTGTTAATGACTTCATCTTCTTCCTATCTAGAACTCGTTTAATTCAAAGTTGACCCTTTCACTCTTTCCGTAGCCGAAAGCAGATCGGATTGCTCGCTCCTGGTGCGTGGCGGTCAGTGCTTTTCTGACTGACTGAACCCTCAGATAACGATCAGGAGGTCGGAGCAAGTGGACAATGCTCAGGCCAGGGCCGTGAACCCATCCATCACGAGGGGGGACAAAAGCAAGTGGCAGCCCAGGAGAGGAGCACTTCTGCGGGTTTGATTAGCCAGCGGCGGCCCCTGTTGGGCCTGAGTGGATTTCAAGGAACCAGATGACGCAAGTTCAATCAAAACATGAAGCTGTCTTGCTGAATTCCAACACGGCAACCTTAATGCATGGTTAATCTTCCTTAGTATACAATTTTCCTTGCTTTATCAAACCATAGGAGGGATACATGTCTTTCTTCAGTGCTCCATATGGACAAACGAGCAGAACACAGCTTATTATTACAAATCAACATTTCTTCAGCTACTTCAGTCGAGTTTAGAATAGATCTTAAACATATACCATGTTAAACCTTCTGTTTCTTCATTCAAGACTAACATGATGTCTCTAAACTAAGGTAAAAGCTTTAAAGCAGCATCTTTCCCAAATCCAGGGGGTGGAGGGAACTGAGTACATGCACTTTTTTACTTTACTTAATTAAATATATAATATTCTATATTTCTACAAATTAATGTACTTTTAATGCTACTGTGAGCTACACATTTGATACTTAAGTGAATGTGAAAGTGAGTACTTCTGTACTTTTACTCATGTACAAAAGTATTTGAGGACTTTTACTTAAGTAACATTTGGTGTAGGGAATCTCTACTTTTACTAATGTTCAGGATTTGTGTACTTTGTCCACCTCTGCCCAATTCAGGGATGTGTTTTTTTTTTTAAAAAATTTATGTTATACATATAATACAGAAAATTTAAAAAAGCTTTATGCAACAGGGAAATGACCGATCTCGCTTCCCTAAAAATTTCATGTTGCTGACTTCAGCCGTTTTGGAGAGATGATTTTATTTGTGCCCCAAAAATGTCAATTTTTCAGCGTTATACTGTCTGGCTTCAAACGATAATAATTTTAAATGCAAATGATTTATATTTCTTTATTAGTATTGATACTAAAATTGATGTAAGCTTCTATAAGCATATGATCTGTAAAATTTTGCTTAAATAGTTTTTTTGATTAAAAGCCTAAAAAGCAAAAAAATCTGTAGTGTCCGTAACCATGTCAAATTCACACTTTTGCATTTTAGAATAATACACTTTTTCAGGTTTATGTCTTTTTATTTGAAATCTAAATTGGCCAAGTTTCATCTGAATGACAGTTAGGATCGTTAAAGATTTAAATCTAAAAACGTTACGGACATGAAAACATAAAAGGGCATGAAATTGTATATAGTTTAATTTTATTTGATAAAAATATAAATGTGTATGCATATTTACAAAAAAGAAGCATGGATCAGGAGAGAAAAATCGTGTTATATGATCCTGATCTGAAAACTCACTTTTTTACCTAGGTGAGACACTTTTTAGCACTGACGCCATGTTTTGGCTGTCAGGTCGTTCTACTGGGAAAAGAATGAATCATGATCCTTCTATTCATATCTGTATCTTTTTTTTTTCCGAACACATTAGAACCTCTGTTCTTTTTTCCTGGAGAGTGTTTTTGCATCTGGTTACATCCCTATGTCCAAAAATGAGCAGAAGACACAATAGTGTGAAGAACATCAACAGAAACACAGCAGGCACACTGTCACAATCAATCCACAGTCAGCTGAATCATGTTATATATTAAAGATCAAAACTGGTAGAAATGCCACCAGGTCTGGGGCTCTACCATACATATCAAACAGCAGAGAAATGCAACAGAAATGTATCTGTCATCTATTTATGTCTGTTGTAAAATGAGTTTGAAACACATTATCTGTTTAAGGTGTATATTATATTCACATTTTCTTATGCACTTAAACCATAGTATTCATTTTTCTTATTCACTGGAAGTTCAATTTTATTTATATACAGTAGGACTTTTAAAAATGGATACTGTCACAGAGCAGCTTTACAGAAATAATAAGCACCTATCTTAGCACCTCTCGAGCCGAGCAACACATCGGGTGCCAAGCGATCTTCAGCGCTCATGACCGGCAGACGCAGTTTTGTCCTCATCCTTGATGAAGGTTTTTTGCCACGTGTTCTTGGGACGGCATTGCTACCATTTCCCCCGTTGCGGCATCCAAGTCATGCCTGAGGTACATCAGCAGGAGACAAAGGACATGACCTGCGATGTCAGCAAATGATCAGCAATGAATTAACAAGTATGACATTTTATAAACAAATATAGTTTTAAAAAATGTATAGCTTCATCAGATTAAACTCATAGCGAGTTTTTTTTTTTTTTTATCCACAAGGCTACTTAGCTTGCTCCACCGGGCACAAATTGAGAAACCATCACCATTAACACCTGGAGGCAATTTACAATACACTTTTGGTTTGCTTCTAGGTAGTGGATTGAGACACTTCTTGAGACATTACCCCGAGCTCAGGATCGAACTGGAGACCCGTTTTCAGATTATTGCATTACTCTACTATAGTGCTATTGATCACAGATGTCTTTTCAACCTAGCAGCCTGAAATAAAACATGGGGCCCTAATATTAGAGTAATAACAGAAATAAAAGCCCAATCGGAATAAAAGTGCATCATGTAGCCGCCACATGTCGGAACAGTCTCGATCGATCTGACTTCGAACCGTCAAAGTAGGAAAAACTCTTCTTCTTCTTCTTCTGTTATATTTTTAGCAGATTAAATTAAATTTAAATGTAACTTAATCCAATTAGATTAGAATGCATGTAAATAGTTAGGATGGATTCTCTAAGCAGAATTATTGAATATATATATAGGGGAATTTTACAGACATTACAATTTTGCTAATTGTCCAATTAACATCTTTGTTTGTTTTTTATTTCCTTGGGGCAATAAAAGCAAGAATTTTTTTTCCCAAAATCCAAATGGTTGAGATGCTATGCTATGCTATGCTTGTCGTCTGTTAGATTATTTTTAGCAAAGCACACCTCAACCGAATGGTAGAGATGACTCAATCACCAATCAATCGTTAAATTCAACATGTTTTAATATGATACACTGGAGGGGATCATCAGGAAAGGCATCCAGCATAAAAACCTTTGCCAAATTGGTTGCAGACTGGATGGTCCACTGTGGCGACCCCAAGACAGGAGCAGTGAAAAGACAGACAGCATCAGTTAGCATGATATATTGACTCAAAATCTGCACTACCAAAAAGCTGAGCAGGACATTAAAGGGTTAATGCCATCTGCAGTGTCGTTCCTCATAACCTTTTAACGATTACGTGTCATGGCATCATCTCCTGAAGATATGTTCTGGTATTCAGAGTGTGTTTTGATGAAGATGCAAATGAACCAGTTGGAGTCCAATTAAAAAGGAACATTAGACTGTGATTAACAGTCTGCTCAAGAGCTGCGGGGAATGAACCAAACTTTAAAATCGAGGCGACGCTTTGTCATCTCAAATATTTTCTAGTCTGCCATCAAATGCCGCCGCTCCCGTCTCGTTCCCGTGCTCTTTTTAAAAGCCTTGCTGTGTAAATATCACCGCTGTCAGGCTTTCCCAGTAGATCGGGCCACCTGTCAATCACACTAAGGCACAGGTGAGTGGCTTGGCCAGTGGTTTGAGCCTCTAGGGTGCAAGTGTGTGTATGCATGTGTGTGTGTGTGTGTGTGTGTGTGTGTGTGAGTGAGTGAGAGAGAAAGAGAGAAATCTTAAAAGGTTTTTCATTTCCAATAGACAGGCTGACAGTGCCGAGACTCGACAGAGGTAAAATAGAGGCCACTGTGGTGCTGTAGGATCGAGACGAGCTCTAACTTCATCCACTCACTGCAATCCCAAGCGACACACACACACACACACACACACACACATACACACACAATAGAAGAGGTAAGAAATCCAGATAATACAAAGAGTAAATTGCAGTTTTATTGCATCTCTAATACGTTTTAGGTAGGTGTGAAGAAATGCTGTAAAGTATGAATGTTTTAATATGTTATATATTTGATCAATTTACAAAATGCAAAGTGAGCAAACTGAAGCAAAATCTACATTAAATCAATATTTGGTGAGACTACCCTTTGGCTTTAAACCATCAGTTCTTGCACAGTCAGGGATTTTATAGGATGAGAGTCAGGTGTGTGATTAACCAGTTACACCAGGCAGGTGCTAATGATCATCAGTTTCATACAGTATGTAGGTTGAAATGCAGTTATTAACTGAAACAGAAACAGTCAACCTCTGGTTTGACTGTTTCTGCTAAGGTGAGGTTGTGTCACAGGTCATACACCATGGTGAGGCTGAGCACAAAGTAATTATACTGCATCAGCAAGGTCTCTCCCAGGCGACAATCTCAGGGCAGACTGCGGTTTTAAAATGTGCTGTGCAAGCTATTCTGCTATTCAAAGATCAAAGAAATGGGCGATCTTGAGAACTGCAGACACAGTGGTCGGCCAAGGAAACCTGATGCAACAGATGAAAGACATATCATGCTTTATCAGCAGTGCGGAACACCAGTGGGACACCCATCTACTGTCTGACCAGAAGGGATCTTCATGGAAGAATTACAGCCCAAAAGCCGTACCTCTGAGGTGGAGACGTGACTAGGCTAAGCGACGTAGCTATGCATGAAGACAGGGGCAGCAGGTGCTCTGATCTAATTCTGAAGTATTTGTCCATTGCAGGAGGCAGGTTGTTTACAGAAAGGCTGAAGAGCGGTGCAATAATAAGTGTCTGCAGTGAGGCATGGTGGAGGTTCCTTGCAAGTTTGGGGTTTCATTTCTGCAGATGGAGTTGGAGATTGGTCAGGATTAATGGTGTCCTTATTACTGAGAAATACAGGCAGATACTTCATCCATCATGTAACACCATCATGCAGGCGTCGTTAAGAAAGTCATTAAGAACTATCTTCAGCGCAGAGAAGAACAAGGTATCCTAGAAGTGATGGTTTGGCCTCCACAGAGCACCTGATATCAACACCATCCAGTCTGTCTGAGATTACATGAAGAGACAGAACTATTTGAGGCAGCTTACATCCACAGAAGATCTGAGGTTAATTCTCCAAGACCTAACTGTTTGAAAAGACCTACCTGCGGAATTCCTTCAGAAATGGTGTGCAAGTCTGCCAAGAAGAATCTCCGGTTGCATTTCTGGTTTTGCAGAAAAAGGGTCTGGTCACACC
Source organism: Leiocassis micropogon (assembly GCA_028565275.1). Taxonomy (NCBI): domain Eukaryota; kingdom Metazoa; phylum Chordata; class Actinopteri; order Siluriformes; family Bagridae; genus Leiocassis; species Leiocassis micropogon. The sequence goes on along the minus strand of JAOVVA010000029.1, from coordinate 1,868,420 downwards.
AAATACTGATTTGATTTGCCTTCTGTTCATTTTCTTTCCATTTTGTTAAAAATAAAACATTAACACATCTATTTTACATAATTCTTACACACCTGCCTAAAACTTTTACACAGGACTGTAGATGTTACACATAGCAGTGTTTCGTACGTAAGGAATAAAAGACTCAGTGTCATGTTGTTAAAGGAAACTTATTAGCAACAACATGGCGTAGTAGGAGTTCTGCATCTTCCTCAGAGTTGATTATTCTATGTATTATAAAGGCACATCCTGTAGAGTTTAATTGCTCTAAAATCACAGCAACTTGCCATACGTAATGAATAAAGATCTACTTACAGAAAGTGTCAGATTTTGATGATCCAGAATCAGTAATAATATATATGTGGGTTTTTGTTAAAGGGTGCTTATTATGCCTAAATCACTTATGAATCATGTTTAGACATTCAGATAGGTCTGCAATAATGTGTTAAAGGGTTCTTAACCCAGGTCCTGTTTTCTTTGCTTCTGACACTTCTGAAATGGTGATTATTATTTAGTTAGTTTTTGTTAGTCCACTTTGCATTAGCTGGGTTTTAAACAAGCCAATTAGGTTTTTCTGCTATTGTGACTTCATAAAAGAAGAGCCCCTCCCCTGCCTTCTTCCTAGGTTCTACTGATCTCTTGAGGGCGTGGCTTAGCAGTAGCTCATTTACATAGACACTGAAATAGTGCATTTGGAGGAGGAGTGCAACAGAGGGAGATTGAGATTGGGGTATTTCAAATAAGGCTATAATACACACACACACACACACACACACACACACTTTGGTAAGCTCTTGGACCCGTGTTAATTTGTTCAAGTGATAGTGAAATATGGCACTTTAAAATCTAAACACTGTGATCATCAATGTTCATCTGGCCTGTAGAGGGCGCTGGAGAGACATGAAAGCAGAACAGACCCAGATGTGGAAAAGTCTTGGCACATGATTATGAGCTCGGCGAAGCTGAAATAAAGAGGCACAGTGTCTCCGAGTCTCTGAAGAATACACGAGTAGAAAGCAGAGCAATCTGGTTTTCATCACGGCACAAACACAATGTTTACAGAGAGAGAGAGAGAGATGTAAAAGGAGCAGGGAAGCAGTAATAATTCCAAATCAGTGTGTGTGTGTGTGTGTGTGTGTGTGTGTGGATAGAAACAGACAGAAACAGCAGCTATTTGCTTTTCTAAAGACAGAGTTCAGCCAGGACATGAGCACAGTTTTATTTCTTTCTTCATCCATCCATTTTCCATAAAGCTTATCCTGTGTTGAGTTGCAGGCGACCTGGAGTGGGGTACCAAAGTGGGGTAGACTCCGGGTGGGGGTTGGTGCTAACCCATTACATCGCACAATTTCACACACACGGTTAAACACTACAGGCAATTTATAAACACAAATCAGCCTGTAGAGCAGGTCTTTGGACTGTGGGAGGAAACTGGAGAACCTGCAGGAAACCCGGCTAGTACACCACTCCACACAGACACGTACACACTCGAACCCACGACCCTGGAGGTGCGATTATTACAAATTCTATTACTCTAGAAGTTTTTTTAAACATTCTATAAATGTATTATTCATATCTTAGACAAATGCACTTTTCTAACAATCAAACTTCTATTCACTAGTTTCCGTTCTCACTTAAGTTACAGCAGTCTTTCCCTCAACACTCTCCTTTCTCTCTTTCTTCAACATGTTACGACAAAAATACCAAAATACGCCGCTTATCATGTTACTGTCCTGAAGATGTTGGAAAACGTCCAGCTTTACGTACCTCCGTACTGCAAATAATGACATCTTAGCAAGTGAAATATTCTTGAATCCAGCCAAACTTATTTATTATTTCTTAAAATAAGTTCATAACAAACCAAAAACATGGTTATAAAGCTTATTTCTGGTTGAATAGTACTAAAATTGTAAGTAAAAATTTAGCTTTTATCCAAGAAATAAATGCCTATAACTAGCAAAATGATTCGCTCAAAATTATAGTACAATTCGATTAGAAATAAGCTGAATAATCTTGTATTTGTTTTGTCGTTATCTTATTTTAAGAAATGCTGATAAATGTAACTATATTCAAGATATTATATATAATTCTTCTTTTCTATTTTATTAGCAACCTTGTAACATATTGTAAATTTTTCAGCTTAAAGTTTTCCATATTTGTATAATTTTCTCATCACCATCGTCTGTGCCGCTTTATCCTGTATACAGGGTCGCAGAGGGCCTGGATCTTAACCCAGGATCTTTTGTTTCATATTCTTATTACTCTGTTTAAATATTCTATATATTTCTTTTATTAATTGTACTCGCTAGCGCAATAATTCTCAGAAAAATCCTTCTTTTAAGGTCACGTCCGGTCGTATAAGCATTTCACTGCATATCATACTGTGTACAGTATGTGACAAATAAAATTCGAATTTGAATATTTTTTCACTTGCAGAGATAATTATTTTTTGTGGTGTGACCTTGTTCCACATATGAACGACTAGACTTTTTCCTTACGTATGAACAGTACTCAGATGGTACGAGTTCACTGTAGCCTTTAAGTCATAGCAAAATCTCTCTCTCTTTCTTTCAATGAATAATAATAGCCAGTAGGTGGCGATATTACAGCTTCATTTACAGTACTACACACCACCTGGGTTATGTAACAGAACACCATATGCAGAAATGTGGTGAAATAGAAAGTACAGATTTGTTGTAGAACGCAGTGGAGTAAAAGTAAAAAAAAAGTGTCCACTAATAAAACTACTCAAGTAAAGAAGAGATAAGTGAATTATGTACTTAAGTACAGTAATAATAATAATAAAGTCAATGTACTTTGTTCTCTTCCACCTCTGGCACTGATACAGTATAAACCTGTGATTCACAGCTGCGCTGCTGTCAGGGCTGCTGTAATGGGAAATAAATCAACACCAAAGCATTTAAACAATGCTCTAGGGTTGAAGTAATGAATTAATAACGAGATGAGTCCTGTAAGCTGAGGAATCTGTGTGTGTGTGTGTGTGTGTGTATGTGTGTGTGTGTGTGTATTGCTTTCTATGTGAATAGAAGACGTTGACCTCCACCTGGTGGTGTGTTGCGAGCGAGAAACTTCTGTAACTGTGGAAAAGATAAACACATGCTATAATAATAATAATAATAATAATAATAATAATAATAATCCATTAGAGTGAAACTAATGATGTAAATAGCAGGGTTGCATGACTGTCACCATTTTAGTGGCTTTTAATTTAAATTAATAGCGGGTTCTTGGTCAATTAACCACACACACACACACACACACACACACACACACACACACACACACACACACACTATAAACGAAAACGAAATGCTGTAAATGTATCCAGCGTGCCTGAAATCCCCTGCCACCGCTTTCTTTTCTTCATTTCTTTTCTGTCACTGTTACATTAATCAAGGCCTGTTTAATTAGCGTCTCTAATAACGCTTTGAAAAAGAAGAAACTCGATTCCTTTTCGAAATTCGTTTTATCTTCCGCTTAAAGGAAAACTCCGCCCTGATCCGCTCGTGTGTAAATCCTAATAATATAATTAATATAATCTTTGACGCAGTCCATTATATAATTTGGAAAATTCCGGGTTGAAAGAGAAACGAACGGCTGAACTGCGAGCGTGAGAAAGCTACACGCTAAATTAGCTTAGCCGCGCTCTTTTAAATCACGCAGGAATCCTAAGCCTGAAGATCTCAAAGCATTCTTCAGCACAATGCTACTGACAGCTTTAATACGGCCGCGGCGAGCACACACTCGCGTCAGGGCCTTTTATCTAGGCACGGATACACAATAGTGGCCTGTGAAACAAATGCGCGCGCACACACACACACACACACACACACACACTTCCATGTAGTTGCAGACAGACAAATGCACAGCACACATTCTCTTAATGTGTCTCAGGTGCACACGCTTCTTTTACAGCCTCCTCTCTCTCTCTCTCTCTCTCTCTCTCTCACACACACACACACACAAGGCTGAGTGACAGATTTCATGTCTTGTAAATGAAGAGAAGGGAAAGAGGAGTGGGTCATCTCTTTCCGCTACTTGACATCTCTCTGTCAGCGGTGTTCAGCTCTCATTAGAACTCTGAACAGAAGCCTCGCTTTGGGAAACACGCCACCATTTTCACCCCTTTGGTCCACTGGATCCACCTGTCGAGTGATGACTTGCTCTATCTGCTCCATTTCATCCTCCAGCTCCTTTAACAGACATGGGAAAGCATGAACACACCCACACATGCACATAAATCCACACAGAAGCATCTATGGAACTTAGAAGGTGACAAAAGCATCTGAATATGAATGGTATAGACTATATTTGAAGTCATGGCTCGGATTAAACACTCATTGGCGGGAGGTGTCGGATAAGTGAAAATTTTCTATTAGTGCAGGAAAATCCATCTTCTTATATTATACCTTTTTTCCTCCTTTAAGGTCACAAACAGTCCTTTAGGCATTTCACTGGTGTTTAATTAATTTAGTAATAAAAATTTTGGAAAAACATTTCAGGCTGTTATTAGACCAATGAGCTAGAACAGGAAGAATAGTATACAGTAGGTTTAATTTATATCCAAATATATTAAAGGAGCAGCCAGTGATTCTAGTGGAAGTTTGCCGATATTTGTTAATATTCCACAGTCAATCAAATAACCCCGCCCTTTAGTGCTTCTTTAGAAAATTCATAAACGTCTGTTGACAAAACACTAAAAGTGAATATACACTACCGTTCAAAAGTTTGGTGTCACTTTCTGACTCCATGATGGTTCCTGATTTTTATTTCTTTCTACATTGTAAAGGAATGCTGAAGGCGTCCAAAAAATGCATTAAT
>JAOVVA010000029.1:1849167-1861046 GCA_028565275.1 Leiocassis micropogon | reverse complement strand
TGATGTCACAGAGACACAGGCACATGGCGAAGGATCAAAACAAACGCCATGTGCTTAAATAGACATGTAAACAACACAGAATACGAGGGGAGAGAGAGAGTAAATGAAAATCTTAAAGATCAGACCAGGGGTTTGACAATATATTGACAGTTAATATATAAATATATTTTCTTAGCGTAAGGGATGCCAGCACAGGTGAATATAATGGTTGGATTTAATCCAAACACTACACTACATCCAACATCATAAGTTTTAATTAAACATCGCTCTTTTTCTTCCAAGAGCTCCAATGTTCTCCAGCAAACATTAACAGTTCACCTTTACACACTAACAGTCTACATCCAACACTCATTATTAAACAACACAAAAACAATTACTTACAACTACAAAGTTTCTTCATGAAACCCCAACATTTCCCTCCCTTAAACATTTCCCTCAACAGATTTAAGTTCTGCATCAAACACAGATATTTAACTTTAAACCATATAAAAGACTGATATTCATCACCACAGACAAATGTTATCCATTATGTTCCAATATCCCTTTTAACACACCAGTGGTGTCCATAACACTATTCAATTCAAGACCATTCACCAGCGTTCTCATTAACTTGCCAATATCAGTCACCCTAAACATCATGATAAACATCAACATTCTTCAACAGACACCAATAATCTTAACAAACAGCAACATTTTTACACAAACTATAACATCCTTCCAAGTACCAACATTCTCCTAAAACATTGCCAAATCAAGACCAACATCTAAAAATGGGCTTTAACAAAAGGGTTGCGTCAGGGAGGGCATCCAGTGCAAAACCTTTGTCTGGTTGCGTGCGGCAACCTTTAATAAACACGATTATTTAACACCAAGATTCTTTTCCAAAAGCAAGCCTTAAAACATTTCCTAGCAATCACCAATATTGCCCATTAAACATGAAAAAAATTACCCAAAATGTTACAACATTCTCCAACACTACAATTGTCCAACAAACACCAACAATCTCCAAAATACATTTCATAAAAAATACATACCATTATTTAACAAATGTCAAAATTCTCAAAACAATAAAAAAAAAAAGATCATTCTTCAAGGAAACACCACCATTCCAACCACAAATGAGCCATGACGAATGGCTTTAAAAGTTCCATTTAAAGCTCCACCTCAATTTCCCAACAAACACCACCACTCTACAAAAGAAACACCATTCTCCCAACCATTACCATCACATTCTTCTCCACACACCATCATTCTATTGTCTTTTGGTTTATAACATGCTAGTAAAAACACTGTCAAGCCAAATCGTTTAATAAGTGAATGAGGGGAGAATGTTTCAGAAACCTATTAATAATACATACAGTGTGAGCTGAGTGTTTGAGTATGGTGGTGTGTGCTGGAAAAATGATGAAAAAAAAATCAGGAAAATGTTGCCCTTCTACAGTAGTTAGGGAAAGAAGCACTGTGATTTTTGATATATGCTTTTTAAAAGGCATGTAGTCGAACCGCACACACTTTTCCCCTGATAAGGCTGAAGCACAGCTGGATGCGTTGGCATGGATTAGTTGCCGTGGTAACAAACAGGCAAACCCTGTTGCTGAGTGCAGTCCTTTTTTTTTTCCCAAACCCATCTGGCGAAGCCTGATAATCGTGTTTATCAATTTTACAACAGGTCCACTAATTAGACACAATTTTTTCCTCTACACTTACCCTGATTTTCTCTTGCCTTAGGAAGCAGCTGGAAGATGCTGCCTGTAGAGAACACTCATTATGAGTGAATAACATTTACATTTTTTTTTTCATATATTTACACTGTGCTGGCAGTTTATAAATGATTAAATCATTATTCCTTAGGAAAAAAAACTCAGTTTCTAAAGTATACTGGTCTACTAAATGAGAATTTTATGGTTCTTTAACCAGTTATGTCAGGATTAAAATTCATAGAGCCAGCCTCGATTCACCAGGTCTTGAGCGGGAGCTTGCTGCGGTTACATTTTTTTGCACGGTTGTGCTATTTCCCATCACATAAAAAGGATCCTGAGGCAAAATCCAGATTGCTTCTGTTGGCTGGAAGCTGCAAGCTGTCAGAAAGTGCAGAGTTTAAACACAACCCTGACTTTAAAACACACAAACACAAGAGTAAAAAGAGAAAGAGACAGTATCAAAGGTACATGCTGTGTTAACCAGCCGTATGAATGGAAATGGATCAAGAAGGGATAATGTGGAAATATGATAATAACCACATCCCTGTAGGTGTTTAAATAGCAAACACAGATTCAGCAGCAGCACACAATATCAAACACCATCCTTTATCCACACTAACCCTTACATTTATGACCATGTATGTACTGTATGTATGCAATTTTACTACTGAACACCAATATGTACCATCAGGCACTACTATGTATCATTAAACACCAACATTTACAAACAACAGCACATTGGGTATTCATCCAGATCCTTACTCAAACACCAACATTCACCACTAACACACCAACATATCTACAAGCTATGCCATCAAACGCTAACACATCTACAAGCCATACCAGCAAACATAGATATTTACCACTAAACACCAACATACCTACAGTACTAGCCATAACTGTTTAACATAAACTACCACCACATCAAGAAACCATACCAATAAACACCAACACATCATCATGCCGGACCAATAGACACCAACTTTTACCAACAAACATCAGCACTTATGAATAAATACCAACACATTATCAAGCCAGACCAACAAACACCAATATTTACCATAATCTACCACCACATCAACAAACCATACCAGCCAACACTGACACATCTATAAGGCATTCCAACAAATACCAACACTGAACACAAACCACCATCACATCAACAAAATACTGTATATATCAACAAGCACCAGCATTCATTGCTAACCAGCAGCACATCAATGCACATCAATGAACCATACTATACCATCAAACCATACAGTACCAGCAAACACTGACACGTCTACAGTATAAGCCATTCCAACAAGCACCAACACTGAACACAAAACACCAACACATCAGCAAACCTTACAAACACCAATATTTACCAATAAATACCAACACATATACAAGCCAAACATAACATAAACATTCACCAGTAAATGCTAACATATGTACAACCCATACCAAAAAACACCAACTCTGACTACTAACCAACGACACTTAACAAACCATACCGTCAAACACCATGTTTCGCCAATAAACACTGTCAAAAGGTCTCTCAACCACAACACCATGCAGAACTAATACAATCTTTCTAACATCCATGGAGACTATGGACACATTCACGCACACCTACACTTACATATTCATGTTTACATTCTGGACCATTGCACACTTTAATAAGTCACCTTAAGACACTTTTTATGCATATTTGCACACCCTCTTTCTTTCACCAAATTTCAAATTTTTTAAATGTTCTATTGTACAGTATATTTCTATTTTTATTTCTATTTTTATCCTAGTTAAATTTAATTTTCTATCGTATTTCTTTTATTCATATTTATTTCTTATTATAAGCTTTAATTCTCTTTTTAAGGTCACGGGCGGTCGTATAAGCATTTCACTGCATATTGTCCTGTGTATGTGACAAATAAAATTTGAATTTGTAAAACTTTGTGAAACACCATTGTTTATTACTGAGAATGAACAAACATGAAAATTCAACATTGAACAACAAAAACACAAAAAAACTTTCATCATGAAGAAACAGCAGAAACATCATGAAACATCAACAATTAAAGGAGAAAAAAAAACAGCATTCATTAAAAGCATGATGAAACATCAGTATTTGCTATGGAATACAAATAATAATTGTATCAGTCCAGAACATATGATCAAATACCAACAGGCCTCATTAAACACCAGTATTTAAGATTATGAATCAAGAGAAATATCATAAAACTCCACTATTTGTTACTAAACACAAAAAACACCAATATCAATGATCAAAACACTTGCCATGAAACACTAACATTTACCACTACACAGCAAAACACCAGCATTCATCATTTCCACCAACAGAAACATTAGTAATCAGCACTATTTTCTATTCAACCACCACCACACAAACAGATGTTGATTTAGAATCAAATGTAATTCATATTCGGTGGCATTGTGAGCGAAATTACCCCTGGCACCAGCACTGGCACCGGTGTCCATCACGTCTACAGCCGTGTGCTTCAGTTTCATTTGAATGCGCCTGATTCAGCGCAGCCAGCTGCTCACTGAGAACAAACATGACAAATCCACATCATTTTCTCCAATCACATGTCTTCATGTTTGAGGCCTGGCTTGATTCATCCAAAATTTTGGTGCTCTTTCAGAAGCTCTCAGCTGGTCCATGTACGGAGGCGGCAGTGGGCGGCCGATGGGGGTTCATCCTTCAGGATCAGGACGCTAATTGCGGCCGCTCGTGTAACCTCGGGGTCTGGAGCAGGATGTGCGCGGTGTGTGGTTGGGTTTGGTGAGGCTGGACTTGTTTCAAGCTGGAAGAACAACAATATGCTTGATTAGGAGACATATAAAGGATGAACGTTTGGGATTTTTGCAGACACTCTATGCGCTCGCTATTACAGCGTTCATCAGTGACGGCTTACTGGGTTTTAATATGTTTTTATAAAGTCAGAATTCATATTGTGGCTATAGAATGTGCATATTGAGTTATAATTAGACAAATAAGACGTAAAAGCAATTAAACCTGAATGGAAAATTCCAGAGAGTAAGAAAATCAATTCTAGAAAAAAAAAAAAATACTTGTTTAGGAGTTTTTGTTTTCTGGTTTGAGTTTAAAAAGTACTACTACATAGAACACTAGTAAAGCTGTGTGAATTTAATCCATCTTTTGTTGGTCAATTCAATTAATTTAACTGATATATTAGTCTTGATCTTTGCTATTATTTTTTTTTACTAGAAATTATTTACTAATATTAAATTGTCAAAAATGGAAATACAAATTGCTTCTATTTGCTTCTGCAAATACTCGCCTTATGCGAATATATTGCTTTTTCTTCTTTTGAGTTTGTGGAGCAATCAGTGCAATAGCACCACCTACTGGACTGGAGTGTGGAGCAAAAGATTGTCAGAATGTATTAAATGCGGCATTTAAACAATCAACAACAGATGCAGTTACACAGCATTTAAATGCTTATTCCATACATTTTGATTTTTAAAAACCTGTAAGAAATATAGCTGCTTGAGACAAACCAGACAGCAAGGGTTAGTGCTATTGAATCAAATCAAATTAAAAATCACAGTACCAGCGATTCACAGCTCTATAAACTAGTGCACAGTTTATTCTGTTTGAAGTCACAGTCACATTTTCGGTCCTCTATATTTATAAAAGTTGTATGATACATTCACAAATAATACAATCCCAACTTATAAAACTTTTAGAACATTGTGCTACTCTCGCCTCTAGTCTTGTTACGAATTAAGATTAAAATATGAATTGTATGCTAGCTAATCGAGTTCTCGTTCTCATTCTGATTGGTCAGAAGCTCTCGATGTGTTTTTCTTCAACAGCAGCTCTGATAGCAGTGAAGCTACAATTCACAGGGCTGTACAGCGTGTGGTTCGAATTGTTTCTATAGCAACAGCTTACACATCGCAACTCGTAACTAGAATCGGATAAAAAGCGGCAGTCATCACTGAAATTATTGCAAACTCTGAATGTTGTAGCATCACAATAGGAAGAAACTGTGCAGATATTACAAAAGAATCAACGTATGTACGGTAACAGTACTGTACCTTCATTTCACCAGTTGTTGATTATTTTTCTATAACAGCACAGCGCTGTGTGTGTTTCATTCCTTACAAAAGCATGTATAGTCCAAATAGTCTTTACTCATTTGCACACGACTGTAATCTACATTTGAGGATTTGGTTAAAAATGTAATTATGTTTAAATCAGTTCTCTTGATACAGCGTAACCATGACAACAGTTTAGGCAAAGACTATATTTGCATTTTCTTGCGACCCCCGGTGTAAACTCAACAACATGAACTTGCCGAAAGAGGCACGATTTAAAGGCATTAAAGTGATTTTAATTAAAATCAACACGCCCAGGGTGGGTGAGAGCCCTCTGAGACGTAACCATAGCAACACTAATACTGATAACCTGACCTTAAACGACCTCTAGATGTTGGAAAAGCGTTAGGTTTACTCTGAGAAACGACTGCTTCTTGAAGCCATTTTCTCTGCAGTGTAGTTGACCTACGCTTACCCAGTGCATTCTGGGTAATATTGATGATCTCTTATCTACAGAGAACAACAGCAAAAAAATAACACCTGTTGTTTTATTACAGCAGATTCTCCGTGTCCCTGTGTCTGTGGCATTTCTTAAGTAATTATCATAAAGAAAAGTAAAGAAGAAAGGTTTATCAATAAGTAAAAATCATGAAAAAAAAGTTTTATTTACATCTTTTACATTGAAAACATTGAGCTCTTTAGCATACTAAACAATTGTAAAATATTTAGAAAAACATTATTTATTTATTTATTTATAACTGAACACAATTTTTGTTTATCCTTCAATATCAGGTGCATTGTGAAGCAGAACAGTGGACATTTTTATACATCATGATTATTGATATATTTTAATAAAATTTTGTTGAACAACAGCAAGAAATTTAGATCTGAATACTACCAATTTTTTTTATATTATTATTATTATTATTATTATTATTATTATTATTTTAGGTACATGTATTTTTGTTCATTCATAGTACTCCTCCACATTGACGATTCATTTTTATAAATGAATTTTATTTATTAAAAGTCTAAATTTATGGTGTATGCACGGTGGTGTAGTGGTTAGCACTGTTCCCTTTCCGCCTTGGGGTCTGTATGCTTGGTGCTCTCTCTGGGTACTTCGGTTTCTTCCCACAGTCCAATTGGTTTTCCCAAATTGCCCGTAGTGTGTGAGTGTGTGCATGTGTGTGCCCTGCTATGAATTGGCATCCTGTCTAGGGTGTACCCTACCTCATGGTCCTTATTTACCCTTATTGTTAACTGTTTTCTTCAGCGTTTTTCTCGTTAAATGCTGCATTAATAAAATATAATATGTAATATATATGAGAGATAGATTGATATAAGATGTCCAGTGTACAGAGAAGCACGGCTGCAGTTCCATCACCAACCACTAGATGGCGGTGCAGTGTTAGGAAGGTTGCGAGCACCAGGTGGCTCTTTTTACTTGGAAGAGTGAGTTTTGTTCCAGCTTTTCTCACTCAGTTTTCTGAGAGGAAAAATTCTCAGAACATTTTATGGTCACTCACTCTCTCTCACACACACACACACACACACACACACACAGTACTGAGCCCTGGTGTTGATCAATCCGGACCTCGGCATTGCGCTCGTGCGACGTCGCTGACGTAAAGCACGCGGCGTGGTGACGCACAGGGTCGCGCGGAATCGCATTAGCGCGCGCCCACAAATGGCCAGTGATACACAGTAACAAACGGAGGCATTCACGCGCAAGCCTTCACGCGCGCTCATCTGGCCAAAGGCTTCCGTTGGTCAGCGAGGTCAGAGTTCAAGTTAAATCTGAACAGCCAATCACAAGTTTGATTGCGTGACGTCACTGCTAGCCTTTCCTTCTCACTGCTTAGCATAGCATTTAATCATTTAAACTGACGTTAGATGTGTGTGTGTGTGTGTGTGTGATTTAAGTTATTATAAAAAATGCATTCAATCAGTTACAGATGCAAGTCCTTATGGCTGAAATTTAAGGTTAAATTGCCTTTTTTCCCCTATAATAAATGCAAATAATCCATTAAAGTCACCTAAAATGTTACCAATTTTCCACTACGCAGGCAATTTTTTAAATTGGTTTTATATACAAAAATATAATAAAATTTTTGGAAATTTGTAATATTGGTAACATTATTTCCTATTTCTGCAAAAAAAAAAACTAAATTTCTCCTTAATAACTCGCCTCTGGAATGGAATAAATTTGTATGCTGAGGTACCGCGGTATATGTAAGGAATACATTGTAGCGTTGAACTACATCAATGAATGACATGATTATTGTCCCATAAAGGTGAATCCAAAAGTGTTTTATTCCTCTTACACCCAACACTTATATTTTTACCTATTAAAGAATGTCATACTCTTTTTTAAATGTGTTCTTATGAGTTTAAAAAGAAAGTTACGATCTTTAATAATAATTAAAAAAAAAAAAATATATATAGGATAAGTAAATTAAATTAAAATGTATCAACAAGTAAGTAATAAAGTACCTTCTTGTAAGCAGAGATAATATCAAAACTTTTTTATCCCACCTCGTAGTTACTGTATATTTAATGTTTCGCGAAGCAGTTTTGCTCTCTCGGGAAGTTACTAAGACACCTCAGAAAACTCGTCTGTCCTGAAGAAATATAACATTACAGCTTTTCCTCTGACTGTTACCCCCTGTCACACTGTGCCACGTTCCCACTACGCCCATGAAAAAAATGCGTGAATGCAGTAAGAACTTGTAGAACTTTGCAGGAACGCAGTAGAAACCGGTAAGGATGATGTAGTGTTGTGTTCCTGACACGCTATTTTTGGACACGTTCAAAAAAAGCCTGGTGAGGACATGGTCGAAGTAAGATGCAGGAAAAACTTGATAAAGACCTAGTAACAAAGACGTTGACCAGTTAACGGCGTAACTAACACCTCTCTTATTAACCTCGTCTATGGAGTTCTCACAGCGCCCTCTTTAGACTTGTGCTATGATGACAGTCGGTCCATGTCACGTTGTAGAAGACAGCGCAAAGGTCTTATTACGCGTGTATGCAGCAGGTTGTTGGTGCGTCAGTGCCACGGGCAGAGAATTTAGTGGATCCGGGAAATAAGCGCCCGGTAAGAGTGGGGTACGATCTGATCGGATGTAGTAATAACTCGGTCCGATCTCATCGCATCTGGTGAGCATGTGATCATGTGCGTACTGACAACGTGATAAACGCTTTGAGAACCTGACAGGGCCGTGTCTAAGAACTGCTATTCTTCGATATTGTTAGAACTTTGTGATGTTCGTCAAAGCTCTCGCACTGGAGACTTCTTCCATACCCGTTACCTAAACATCTCCTTACTCAACATGTAACGTCACCAATATGAATGATTGCACACACGGACACATTTTAAACTCTGTCTGTATGGCGCATCTGCCACGTGAACAAGCTGTTACTATGGAAACGAGAACGTATCAGAACAAGGACATTCGTACACACAGCTACAGGAAATGAAACAACACCTGACCAACCAGAATCCAGAATTCGGGAGCGCTGTGGTGTAACGTGTGTAATGTATACTGCTAAAGACTAAGCTGAAGCTAATTACACAAGCGAGCACACACTTAGACTCACAAACACACACACCATGTTGTGTGTAATATACTGTAACATGTAGCATACTGTGTTCCAGTTGCTTAGCAAATCTCTCTCTCTCTCTCTCTCTCTCTCTTGCTCTGTGTGTGTGTGTGTGTATGTGCACGACATTTAGTGTGTTAAATCCACCTTAAGTTTCTGATCGGCGTGTCTTGCCTTCCATTAACTCACACTGTCAGTCGAGTGACACTTGGGAGGGTGCGCACTGCTGCTCCCACTTGCTCACTCTGTCTCTCGTCATTCCCTTCAGCGCATCACCTGTCAACAGCCTCTCCGGTCCACCCCCCCACACACACACACACACACACACACACACACATGCAGAGCCACACAAACCCGAGCACCACAACCTCCCTGTCAATGAGAGATGAAGTCTCCAGCCAGTGTGAACAAAAGCGAGCTTTGAAACACAATCCAATCTCGGTGAGAGCTTTAAGATGAGCCTGCAAGACACGGCTCGGAGACTCTCTCTCACACACACACACACACACACACAGATGGAGAATTTCATAGAGCAGATTCTGCAGGTTACAGCAAGAAATGACTAGGAATTAATGTCAAGGGAGAAACACACGCACACACACACACACACACACAAATAAGACAGCACACAAGCATGAACACATTCAATAAGATATAAAAATTGCAGTCTCTCTGTTTTGCATAGAAACAATCAAAAATAAAAGCACATAGAAAGAGGCAGTGTCTAACACACACACAGACACACAGACACACACACAAGAACAGAAATATCACCCAGAAATGTTACTGTTATAAGTGGGTGGGGCCAGTGATGCAAAACAGTTGCATGAAATTCAAATTCATGCAAATGAGATGAGCAGTGAGACTGAGGAATAGTCAAGTCAAGTGCGAAAGTTTGCACACCCTCAAGCTGTTGAATGTGTATGGAACGAGTTAGACAGAGACACGGATCCTGATGTGTGTTAGGAGTGGAACACTGTGTGTGTGTGTGTGTGTGTGTGTGTGTGTGTGTGTGTGTGCGGTGGTGTTGAAGGAAAATAATCAACGACAGGGAGCTGTGATGAAGCGGAGTCACGCTTTTATACAGTAGCTTATAGTTACGTGTAATTTTGTGGAACGTCCATGAAACGCTTTCTTTTATGTTTACAAGCGTAAGCTCTGACGCTGGAGACTCCTTACATCTCGCAGAACGTTTAACGACCGTCTTTGTACAGAAAACCACCATACTGACTTTTCTCCTCGACCCGTTTTTTTTTTTCCTTCATCTTGACCTGGAACTAATGCGATCGAGTCCTTATTTGCTGTATTATTAGCCGAGCGGCGTGCCTTTGGCCCAGATTTCCACCCTGGCCTTCATCTCAGTTTCACTGCGAGAGCAACGCTAGCAGTGTGTTTTGTGTAACACTCTTTCGACTAAGCGATGTGCATCTGGCCCATTTTCACGGCCTTACCTCTTCTCCTCTGTTTAACTGTGATGAAGGGTGCGACGACGGTACACTGACACCTACGCTGGGGGAAAAGAACGAGGGAGTCATTTACAGTCGAATCCTCAGATCAAAAAGAGAGAGAAGAAAAGAGAAAGGAATGAAAGAGTGTCTCGGATTGCACGCTGCTGCTCCGTACTGTTCTAGATGTTTGCCGTGTAAAGGAGTGTCTGTTGTGTCGTTTTCAAAAAGTCAGGTAGAGGGGCGGGGCTTAGAACAACATGAGGTATCCTGTAATGATCTGTACATTAAACCTGAAAAATAATGCATAATTATAATGATCTTGTGTATGCGCAGCTCAGATACAGCAAACATCATCGAGTGTACATTATTCATGAGCACAGATGCCTCATTATGTACAAAGAAATAAACAAACCTCTATGGTTTTAGAATAAAATGTATGCACAGAAATGTGCTGGATTTTCGAGCAAATTATTAAATGCTATTAACACGAGGGGCGTTCAAGTCAAACCGGGAATAAACGCAAAAAAAGCGGTTAAAGACTTCATGCACGATGATGAAACTCTTAGCCACAGTGTAACATTTATACGGTGCAAACATTTTAAGTAAGGCAGCACATCCCTGATTGACGTGAACATTCTGTTATTCTGCACAATCAAAAGTCCCGATTTGACTTGAACACCCCTCGTGCATTAACACTTTCCTTTAGAGGCATTTTAAGAGCTCTTTCCTATTGACACAATGAAAGGGTTGGTCTGAACAGATGTTAGAAATGATTAAAGATGCATGGGTTTCAGTCTGAAAAGAAGGAAACAAATAGCAGCCATAATAACGCCAACAAATTATAGTGCGCACGGTTTACCATACAACCACAGATTACAACTCACATTCCGAATATCAAATGTCATCATGCATACTGTACATTACCTACAGAGTACCTTAGATACCTCATCTGGCATGAATCAAAAACAACACTGTCCCCTTAACAGTGGCGATTTCTTTAAGACTGCAAGGGAAGCTCAGCTTCCCCTATAATGTCACAAAATTAATGGTCAAATTA
>JAOVVA010000029.1:1839005-1849067 GCA_028565275.1 Leiocassis micropogon | reverse complement strand
TGTCCAATGCATTTATGTGATTTAAATTAAAAGTTATTATATGGATATGGAGCTTTACTTACTTTTTTCAACACACTGCTATTATTTTGAACACAACTGTAAACAACCTCTTGTACTCTACCTGCAGTACCTTTACATTCAGACCACTCATTCTATACCGCTTTAGCCTATCACAGGGGACTAGGCAGGTTACCCTCTGGACAGGGTGCCAGTCCATTACAGGGCACACACTCGCGCGCAAACACACACACACTCAATCACACACTATGGAAAATCCAAACATGCAAACTTGTTGGGAAGCAAACCCTTGACCCTGGATATGTGAGGCCACAGTGCTAACCGCTACGCCACCATGCCAGGCACACAGTGTCACAGAGTAACAGTGTTTTCCCAAAATTGGACTTCCAGCAGCTTTAAATTATAAAAATTAGCAAACACACTTACAGTTGTCAGTTAGTTAGCAACTAACGCATTGCATGTGTTTCCCTTGTTATAACAAATACTGTCTAATTCACTGAAATTACAAACGTGATAATGTAGACGCACAACAAAGCACTGTCTAATAATGTTAAAATACTTGTAGGTATCATACACGATAAGACACGATTCGAAAGGCAGCTAGAGAGCCACGGCAAGGCTGCGAATAAATAAGTAAAGAACTGAGTGAAGCATTGCAGGGGAAGAGATGAGACTCTGGAGAAAGACCAGTGCAGAGAAAGTAGCAGCCAGGTGGATGGTGAAATCGAAGGAATTAGATTACAGCTTTTAGATTAACAGAAGACGAACTGATGCACAGCACTAAGAGAGACAGAGGAGAAGGGATTGAGGAAGGCGGGAGGGGATTGGGGCAGAGCGAAAGTGAGAAAAAGAGATCTGGGGAATGAAAGGCAAGAGCTGAGAATGGGAAACTGGGAGATGGAAGAATGGCAAGAAAGAGAAAGAGAGAAAAAAAAAGGGATACAGTGTGTGTGGGGGGGGGGGGGCGACTCGATTAAATTAGAGTCTGACTATAAAAAGACATAATGGAGGAAGATGAAGGCAAAGATGAGGGATTGAAGGAGGCACTGATGTATAGCTCCGAGATGGAGGATAAGGGAGAGAATAAAAGAGAGATAATGAAGAGATGCTAGAGAAGCGAGAAGAAAGATATGATGAGATGGCAGAAGTTCAGTGCAGTTAGAATTTATGCATTTTTTAAAAATCTTTGTTGTGTATTTGGCCGATCAGATGAACATAGACTGATGTTTCTCAGATCTTCTTAGTTTTATTGTTACAGTTTAACGTATAGTAAAAACATGTCTCAGGCGGTGATTCATGGGTTAATGTGTTCTTGAGAACAAGGCGGCATCTAATGGTGGCTGCCTGCAAATGAGTAAATGACGAGTTAATGGGCGTGTTTACTGTGAAATGTAGACACGCCTTTCTGGGAACTGGAGAAGGAGGGGCTCACGGTAATGCCATTCAACGGGCGTTCAGCTGTTTTTACACCCAATTTGATTATTTGATTCGGATTATCTGCATGTACATTATTTCCTATAGGAAAATGCGTTTTGCTATACGAAATTCCGCCTTAAGAACTCGCCTTCGGAGCGGATTAATTTTGTTATGCCGAGGTACCGCTGTATCTCACAGTGAGTGTCCTAGCGAGCTGTGTAAATGGATGATAGTCATTAACATTTCTTGCTAATGCCAAATACCTTGCTAAGAAAGCTAGGGAGGCAAAATAACCAGCAAATCTGATAAGCCAGTGCAAGAAGTGAATGTTCGATAGAGATCGATAACGTTTAATTGATTAATTATGAACAAACTACGAAACGTGATAACGGTGGTGAAGTAAAGGGAAAGAAATAGTAGTATCAAAAGAAGTGGAAGGCCATTGCAGATGAAAAGAAAGAAGTTGGAGAGAAAGGTGGGAGTAGAGGAGCAGAGCATTTGAGGGAACTAGGTTACGTTTGAGTTTTTAGATTAAAAGACAACACAAGGCCAGGAGAAGAAGAAAAGACTGGTAAAAGCAGGATTAATCCTTTTTTAATGGAAAATGAAGAAAAAAGTGGAGCCAACAGCGATGGAGTGAGGGTGGTAAAGAGAGCATGATGAGACTACTGATGGATTACTGTGTTTACTAGAAGATTCTACATGAGCTGCTCATTTGCTCATTCACGTCTTCTGAAGCACACGTGTACATGTAATTACAGCATAATTTTATTGTCAAGATTTAGTGAGCTAGGACGTCTTCCATGAAGAGACATGAAGGTATGTCTAACATTTTGCTCAGATATTTTTTCAAGTCAAACCGGGACTTATGATGAAATTTCTGGTGAATGACGGCGTTAAAAGGGTTGACATTTACAGAAGACTTCAATCGTAGTGTGGCGATGAGACTCTTAGTCGCAGTAAAACATTTGAACCGCGCGAACGTTTTAAAGAAGGCCGCATGCCGTGAATGACGATCCTGACCAAGGTGGCTCGGAGCGCCCTGCAGTCGTGAACATTCAGCGAGTGGAACGCTTGAGCCTTGAAATATTCTGATAGAGAATATTTTATAAATGTTTTCTTTGAGTCACAACTGTGTTAAAAAATGCCACACAGATGCCAGAATATTTCATCAAGATTTTTAGAGTTTTATAAGCGGGAATTTTGTGTGATTTTTTTTTCAAAACGCTATAACTCCACCTCATACAGTTTGGTGGACAAAAAATGGACAAATCATCCTGGAGTTGTGTTTGTGGCTATTTATCTACATGGTACCTTGGCATACGAACAACCCATCTCATAAATTTCCACCTTCATAACTGAATTTTTGCAAGAAATTATGAATCATTTTCAGCAGACGAGCAAACAAACTGGGCCAAACCGAACGCCGGCTCAGTCACGCGTACGTCCCGGAGACGTTCAAAACTAGTTTGTGTCAGTGGAAAGCCAAGCGAAGTGAGTTTACAGATTTTTTGCATTTTGTGCAAGATTTAGTGAAGACATAGCACCATAGGTCCCAAGAATGATAGCAAGGACAGTAGCAAGAAGAAAAGGGAGCTGTTTTCAGTTTAGATGTTAAAATAGTCGGTGCCAAGAGGAATCATAAATGGTGGTTAAGTGAGGTCTATTTATTTCATAGTTTACTTCATTTACATGTCTTTTTAAAAAGTTTTGATGGTTTTTCGTGTGCAAAAATATGATTATCATGTTGGAAATTGGTAATCAGTGTTGGGGGACGTTACTTTTTAAAGTAACTGATTACATTACAAAATTACTGTCATTAAAAAGTAATCAGTTACATTAGAGCGTTACTTTCTGATAAAAAGTAACTAGTTCGAGTACTTTTCCATTGCAGAAAATGAAAACTCCTTTGTGATTCCTCATGCATGTTGTTTTAGTCAAGACCTTTATAATTATTCTACCATCATCACTCAGTGAAGTTTGGCCCGTAATCTGTTAACTACTAATACCCCTATCTCATCTACGCGGTTTCGCGCGGTGGCCGTAAGTACGATTTACCAGAGAGTTTTCGCACTGTGATTAGGTTTCCATCTTTCCATGCGTTGGTCCTCGCATAGTCAAACTGCATAGGTGAGATAGGGGTATAACAGCAGGAATAACAGAGGGGGGCGGGTTATCGGAGGCGGGGCTTGTAGGGCGATTTTCACACACACACACACACACACACACACTAAGGGATTGGGAATGACTGCTGTCTGGCTCACAGATTACATAAATTTTCTAAATAACGGATCACATTTTTGAAAAAGTAACTAAATAACTGAGTACTTAAATGGCGAACCTAACGCATTAGATTACTCATTACATCAAAAAAGTAATCCAAGTACTCTAATGCGTTATTTTGTACGTTTGTAATGCGTTACACCCAACACTGTTGGTAATATTGGTAATTCTGTTTTTTGTGCAGTTATATTATTTACTCTGGGAAAACATGTTTCGTAATACGAAATTTCGCCTTAAAAACTCGCTTCCGGAACAGGAAGGATTTGTGTGCTGAGGTACCACTGTTTAATAGTATCAATTATATTTTGATATAGTATCAAAAATGAATGGTTATGACTATAACCTCTGTTCCCTGAAGGAGAGGAACGAGGTACAACACATATTGTATGGGATGATACGAGAGGGCGTGATATCCCATACAATATGTGTTGTACCGATTGAATTGACTGAAAGGGAACCACATAATTCAGTATCAATAATAGGTTGGTTGAGGTTTAATTAAATCATATATATATATATTATCGGGAATCGAACCCTCGACCCTGGAGATGCGAGCCCACAGTGCTAACCACTAACGCCACTGCGCTGCCTTGATATGCACATTGGATTATAATTTTTTTTTTGGTTCCATTATCACTGTATCTTTATTTCTGTAAGAAAGACTTAGCAACAACATGCTAGTTTCACAGGTTTTTACCAAAACATCTACGGTAAATGCTAATGTTCCCAATGTTCCAGTCTTCCTTTCATTATCACTCCACTGTTACACTGGGCAAATAAAAGATTTAACAGCTACATACTAGCTAGCTAAATGATTAGCCTCAGTTGGTGGCATCTATACTTCCTAGTTGCCTAGCAACAGTGTCCTAATGTCTTGATCCATTTAAACAGTCATGTCAATTATTTGCCTTCGCTTTGTGATACCTGCAGTGAACTAGGCTGCGGATGGGATGTGACTAGATGAGGAGATAAAGCATTGGAGAAAAATTCTGATCCTCCACTGCAGAAGAGGAACGGAAGCGAGCTGGTGTTCATCAGCTTTAATTATGGATTCTTTAATTAGTGCATCTCACCACCAACTTGCTTTGGAAGCGTGCCTGCTTGTTCATCGCGCCTTAGCTGTTTCTTTTTCCTCTTTCTTTCCGTCTCTCTTTGTTTCTACTTCTTCTTCACGCCTTGGCAGCTCATATGCATACCGCATATCAAAGCAGGTTCTGCAGCTGTAACCCTTAATGAATATATATATATATATATATTTTTTTTTTGAAAGAAAAGCCTTGTGTACAGAATCGCAGGGAAAGATGGAAAAAGATAGATGATGAAATGCAGCAAAATATGTGATATCTAACTCTATTATAGATAAATTTTTTTGAGTGTGTCAGAACAAGTGTGTGTATGTGTGTGAGTGAGAGACATCACACACCCTGAAGGAATTACACCTCCATAGAGTCGGATCAGCAGGACAGACACATGTCAGCGACGCTGGAATTCAATCTCGCGCCATGTTTACTGGAGCACCGTTTGAGAGGAAAAGTGTGTGTGTGGAGGAGGAGAGCAAGTGGCAGCTGAAAGAGGAGTTGAATTTAAATGTGTGTGTGTGTGTGTGTGTGTGGTCCTCTGACTTCAGAACACCGCAAGATGCTACATAAATGAATGAGAGAGAGTCAGACATCAATGATGTATGCAAACAGACTGTGTGCGTCTGTCTGTCTGTTTTTGTCTGTCTGCGTCTGTCTGTCTGTTTCTCTGTCGGTCTTTCTTTCCAAGGTGTTGTATACTCTCAGGACAGGAGCCTCTCCTCAGAACTAATGGCCAGTGACAGCGTCCAATTCATTAAATCGGTGTTTATAAGGCCTCGTTTACAGTCTGAGCCTCAGAGACGAGGCATTAAAACCAGACGGTAAATGCTAAGAGCTGAGGAATTGCTTTTTCATTGAGGCGATATTGGCGGTTATAAATCCCGCCACGGCCTTTAGCATTTACATTATGATAGATGTTTTTTCCATTGTTTATCAGCCGAAAAATTGACCAAACTTTCTGTAATAACTTTCTGAGACGTGACACTATCTAGCTAATTTAGCTAATCAATAGAAGAATAAATGAGAAAATAAAAATACAAATTAAGTTTGACCTCGTAAGACTTAGGAAGAAAAGTATGACATTTTTAATGTTGTTTTTGTTGTATATTGTCATATTTATATAGAATACCTTAGCAGTCATGTGCAAATGTTAGCATTGCCACTTTTAATTTTATGTGTCTTTGTAAAAAACAAACTAACAAACAAACAAAAAACTGAGTAAAAATCATCTGATTGTAGGAGGTCTCAGTATTCGGCAAATACAACCTTGGATGAACAACATATAACTTTTTTTCACTGTGCCATTATTTATTTAACAAAAATGAAGCCATGAAAAAAAAAAACATGCAGACAATATTACGTACCCGCTTTCTCCAGGCAGGTGCTGCTAATCATTGATTAATATTGATTAATTGATCATCAGCAGGTGTGCAGATCTCTATAAAAGCAGAAGTTTTGGCAGTTTGCTGGTCTGGAGCGTTCAGGTGTGTGTTAATACAATGCCAATAGGAAAAGCATAAGTGATGGTCTTAGAAAAGCACATCAATATGGAAAGTGTTATAAAAACCATTTCCAAACACTTTGGAGTCAATGTTTTACTGTGAGAGAGATTATTCGCAAGTGAAAAGCATTCAAGACAGTTGCCAATCTTCCCAGGAGTGGACGTCCCAGGACATTCACCCCAAGGTCAGACCACATAACGAAAGGCGAGATACAAAAAACCTCAAGAGCTACATCTTAGACCCTACAGACCTCACTGAGCATGTTAAATGTCAAAGCCCATGGCTGCACAATTAGAACAAGTATGGTTTCAAGAACTGAACAAGTACGGTTTGTTTGGAAGGGTTGGCAGGAGAAACCACTTTGGCCTAAAATGAACATGGAAGCATGACTGAGGTTTACAAACTGCATCTGAACAAACCACAAGGCTTCTGGAACAATATCCTATGGACAGATGAGACAAAGTGAAGTTGTTTGGCTTTAATGCCCAATGCCGTGTTTGTAGAAAAACAAACAGCATTTCAGCAGAAACACCTCGTACCCACTGTCAAGCACGGCTCTAGAGAGGTGATGATTTAGGGTTTTTTTTTTGCAGCCACTGGACCTGGGCTCCTTGCAGTCATTGAGTCGGCCATGATCTCCATGAACAAGAATATGAGTCCTTCTGATCAACAGGATGGCTGAAAAATTAAGGTTTTTGAAATGCCCAGTCCAGACCTCAACCCAATTGAGATGCTGTGGCAGGACCGTCAGAGAGCTGTGCATGAGGGAACGGCCAAAAACCTCAATGAACTGAAGGAATGTTGTGAAGAAAAATGGACCAAAATGAGTTGACTAAAAGACTGACAAAGTCATACAAGATTCCAAGTTATTGCTGCTAAAAGTGAATCTACAAGCTATTGAATCATGGGAGTACTTGGTATTGCCTGTATGTTTTAATCTTTTAACTTCATTTTTGTTAAATAAATAATGGTAAATATGTTGTTGTTGTTGTTGTTGTTGTTCGTCTGAGGTTGTAGATGCCTAATACTGAGACCAGCTATATGATCAAATGCTTTTTATTGTTTTTTATGCAAAAAAAGGAGAGAATTCAAGAATGAAATAAAATTAAAAGAGGCCACTAATTTTGACACCTGACTGTATATACTGTACTGTATACTCAGAGTCTTACTAAGTCTTTATAAAAAAGGTCATTTTTCTCAGTAGCTTACCAATATATCTGAGGAATATTATTTCCCTGACAGTTTAGTGCCGTCTCTTTAACATCTCTCTAATAGCCTTTAACCTATAGTATACTTAGCGCTTATGTACAAGCTACGGTAAATCTTTTCTTAGCAATTTCCCAACACGTCTGCTGAAAGAGTGTTTATTTCACCAAGAGTTTTATCTTGTTTTTACTGTCACTCTGCGCTCATGGTGTCGCAAAAAGTCTCTGTTCATAATGGAAAGTAGCACTTTTTAACAAAATGTAACTTATTCACAAAATCTTTCTGAACTTGTGTTAACACATCTGCTGTGTTAACGCATCTAACTGTCTTTCGAAACCAATAACTGTGGAAAATGTTTTGTCCTGTTTCTGCTGTCACTGTGCCAGTATGTTTTCTAGATTAAGGCAGAGCTATCTGAGTTTTTATTATGAGGGGCATTCGAGTCAAACCGGGACTTGTGATGAAATTTCTGCTGATCGAAGGCGTCAATGTGATTGACATTTACAGAAGCCTTCAAGCACACTACAGTGTTGAGACTCTTAGCCGCAGTAATACATTCGAACGGTAAAACATTCAAACACCTGTATGTCTGAGCTCACTGCAGACATTCCTGTGAACATTCACTGAGTGGAACGCCTGACCCATGAAAATCGACAGCGCAGAAAGGACAGATTTGTCTGTGGGAAGTGTACACTCATTCGCCAACACCACTTGCACATTACGGAAACTCAGCTGCACGAACTGCTGGGAGTTATTGCCACTTCCCACGTACAGTCCTGACCTCGCTCCAAGCCATTTCAACTAGGAGTTCCTGGGAGGCCTGGCGTTTCAGATGTGAATCAGACAGGCAGTCCGATCATGGCTCCGGCGTACTGAGAAAACTTCCTACCTTGATGGTGTCCAAGCACTAGTGAACCTCTGGGATGAGTGCACTAGTTTAGCAGGGGATTATATAGAGGAATAAAGCTGAGTTTTTAATCTCAGGACTGTGTTCTGTTATCCTGCACAATCAAAAGTCCCTCTTTGAAGCGAACACCCCCGTTTTAAGTTAGTGACATTTCTGAAGAAAATGATCCTAACAGCTTTGTCTCGTTTCTCCCGCTTCTGTCCCTACAGCACGTCTACTGTATGGATGTTAAAGAATTAGCAGCTGCGTACTAGCTAGCTACGATTTTTTCACATAAGGCATTAACGGCTGAGTACAGGTAACTCGTATTTTGTTCATCATTTATTTATACATTTTGAATATTTATTTATTATTTATTTATTTAGTATATGAGCCTTTGCGTTGCTCATGTAAAAATGTAGCATCTACTGTGCATACTGGACCAACTGATGTGAAAAGGAAAAAAAGGTCAGTTATGTATAAGTTATGTAGTTATATAAGGACATATATCATGTTTGATTGTTTTTTTATTTTATTTTTATTTTACCAATAAACAAATTTAATAAGTGAACGAAATCTTAGAGCAGCTTCTAACTTTTCCAATATTTTTCAGCAGGCCACAGAGTCTGAGACCCCGCAGCACAAACTGATACAGAATATTTATCACGACAGCTAACCCGATAACACACTGCAAAGTTAATCTGCTGGCTGAAATAAAGTTGTTGTTTTTTTTTATACGTCAACGTAATGGCTAACTGAGAAGACTAACATGTTAGCAGTAATCCTACACTTACTATCTATAGCACTACAAAACTAGAAAAGAAAAAAAGTGAGAACTGAGAGCTATAAAAACTTTTACTGAAGGTTTATGACTGATAGAAATTTGAAATCAAAAAGGGTTAGATTCAGGGAAGATTACTTCAAAATTTATGACGCCGTTAAATATTTAGTTTGAAGCTTTAGCACTTTTTTTCCCTCTTTTTTCCCCCAGCTGACTCTGGAACTGAGGATTTTTTTTTTGACCTGCTATAGTCACATTTAAACCTACAGGATAACTCCATGCAAAGGGGGGAAAAGTCAGCATAATTAATAGGGTTCTCACTAAACCATGCTGATACACTAAATATATCACATCTGCTTATGTTGACTACTGTACATTAAATTGAACAGATTGATCTAATGCTGAGCGTCAAAAAATACAAAGTGGCACAAAATCATGAAAACTACCACGAAAAAGAGAGGGAAAGAAATATCAGCAGTGATTACTTATTAAATCATTTCACAGTTAGGTTTTTTTTTTTCATAATCGTGATGGATTGATATGAAGGCACGACAGATGATGACATTTATTAATGATTAGAAAATATAAACCAAAACAATAACAGGATCAGGAACAGAACAGGAACAAGCCCATGAAAACTAACAGGGACCAAACAATCGGGCGACAAACGGGAGCAAGACGAAGACCAGCTGTCTCATTCTGAAGAAATGTGGCCTTCTTTGCCCTGAAAATGAAGGGAGCAACTGTGGACACCTCGCAACCCTACCTACCTATCCCAAGATTCTTCGTGAGCCGAGGAAGAGGAAAGAGACCGGAAGAGACGATGGTGGATACAAGACCTGAGGATATTAAAAATAAATACATTATATAAATAAAATACATAATTTCTTT
>JAOVVA010000029.1:1825634-1838905 GCA_028565275.1 Leiocassis micropogon | reverse complement strand
GTGCCAAGTTGTAGTGCAGACTGGATATTCCGCTGTGGCGACCCCTTGCCGGGAGCAGCCGAAAGACCAACAACAACTATTATTAATAAATAAATTTACTACTGCTAAGCTGGTCCGTGCTCTCAGGCTGTTTGTTTACTGATATGAATCTAAATGTCACATCTGTACCGCTGGACCTGCTTGATTTTATAATATATAGATATTATGATATTATAACTTTGATGACATCATGAACCGTCCAAAACAGTTTGCATGATGTTACATTGGTTTTAACTTGTTTACGGCCAAAACACAGTGTTGGTGCTGATTTTAATTATATTGTTTTTATGTTAGACATAAAACAACACAGAAAATGTTTGTACCAAAGAAGATACTTCTGA
The DNA here is from genome assembly GCA_028565275.1 of Leiocassis micropogon. NCBI lineage: Eukaryota > Metazoa > Chordata > Actinopteri > Siluriformes > Bagridae > Leiocassis > Leiocassis micropogon. The sequence goes on along the minus strand of JAOVVA010000029.1, from coordinate 1,838,525 downwards.
AGTTTATGCAACATGGAAGTGACCAATCTTGCTAACGTTGCTAATTTCAGTCATTTTGGAGAGATGATTATACTGTATATGTTCCCCAAAAATGGCAATTTGTCAGTGTTATACTGTCTCGCTTCAAACAATAATCATTTAAAATGCATATTTATTCACATTTCCAATGAGTATTGATACTAAAGTTGGTGTAAGCCTCTAGAAGCACATGACCTGTAAAAATTGTTGCTTAAATTAAAGCATTCCGTGCAAAATGAAGAATCTTTTTCCCAAATAACATCTGTAGTGTCTGTAACCATGTCAAATTTATGTTGCAATATGTTAACAATTAAGCATTTTAGAATAATATACTTTTTTACTTTATCTCTTTTCATGTTTCATCTAAATGACAATTAAGATTGTTGAAAGATTTAAATAAAAAATAAAAAAAATGGTTACAGACACTACGGACATAAAAGGGCCTGAAATTGTATTTAGCAAATGTGTTACTTTTTATTTGATAAATATAAACGTGTACTGTATGCATATTTCCAAAAAAAACAAAGCATGCATCGGGAGATAAGAAGCGTTAAGTATAATGAAACATTCACTCTTTCTCCTATAGGTGAGACTTTTTTAGGCCGTGTTTTTAAATAAAATAGTGTTGTTGTTTTGTTCGTTTTTTTTTGCCTTTGTTTATGTTTATAAAATCAATTTTGTTGTTCTTCCTGGGAGGATAGCGGAGACACCGTTCGTCGCGTCCCAGCTGTTTTCCATTCCGCTCCTTGACATAAATCTCGTCATTTCCCAGCGCATGGAAACAGGACGAGGAAAAGGAAACAGGATGTGCTATTTTTAGGAAAGAAGCACATTTGGCTCGATTTTACAGTTACAGTTATGATAGACTCATTGTTCGTCCGCCATGACATCACCGCTTTTTCTGCACTATGAGATGAAGGAGATCTTGTATGCAGGAGGAGAAAAACTAAGCAAAACAAAACAACGAGAAGAATAACATGCACTCAGTGAATTAAAACATTGCTGTCAGTCCTCGCTGCAAAATTTCGAATAACGTTGATTTGATACAGCGGGATGCTGGGGACGAACGTGGAGACAGGCAGCAGCAGAGCGAGAAGGACATCCTTAATTTCCAACAGCGCTCATGAGGGAGCTCTCAAAGACGCTCTGTTAATAAGCTGAGGGAATACCAGCTCGTTTGAGAGCTTGTGCGCGTGTGTGTAATCCATCAAGAAAAAAAAAAAAAAGTTAAAAGCCCTTCAGTCATCCCATAAAAGCAGTGAAGCACTGAGCACTACAAACAGGAGGCAGAGCTTCTCGGTAATAAGGTTATGCTTTAAAATGGAAAGTGAAGGATGAACCAGAACAACGGTTTGCTGACGGAGAGCCTTCCAGCTCGACACAGGAGGAAGAGGAGAAGAAACCTTGTCCTATCTAGATTCTGAATATGCAGACTATCATGCTGATCGTCTGAACATCTTAGCTACGTATGGTGACGCACTGGACCTGCATTATTCCATAAAACAGCACACACACACATACACAAGACACCACTGTGGGTTTCCTCCGCCTTCTCATCACGTAGAACCCGACATCTCATTCTCCACAGCGGGATTTTCAATTATCCCCCAGGATCAATTCTTTAATTACACCCTATTTGCTAAATGGCCACAGATCTATCTGATTCCTCATAAAGAACATCCAACAGCTCTCTAACAACCCTACTATGTGAGTATTTTGCAGACCTTTCCACCAGCCATGTCATCTCATTAGCCTTAATGGCTTAGTGAACGTCTCTCAGAGCCGGCCGCTCTGGGTCGGAGATGATTCAGCTCATATTTTATTTCACAATAACTTAATGAAAGAGTGAAGGAGTACAAAAAAAGTTCTGGTGGAGCAGGAAAAAAAACGTCAGAGGGAAAAAAAGGAAAAATGAAATAAGAAAGAAAGAAAGAAGAGTCATGAGAGAAGTAGCGAAGTGGGGGTGGGCGAACAAAACAATTTATTGTATTACTTACCACCTTTTAAAATAATGACAATCAAGATAATAGGAATAATGCTATTTTATGCAGTGAAGTTGCTCTACAACAATCAGTAATCAGTATGAAGTTATTTATTCTTCAGTGCCTGCTGGACCCGGCTGGGTATAGAGTCAAAAAAAGACGTCTGCGTTACTCTGGTGTCACTCGCTCCATCCATGCCTGATTGACTGCTTCCTGAAGATCATGTAGAGAAGACGGATTCTTGGCCAGGCGTTCTCTTACTTAAGTAGAAGGATGCCACCTCATATCCCCAATCACCCACCCACCCATACATGCCCAGCGGCTCAGGGATCTCGTGTCATGTTTGCCCCTGGAGAACATTTATTACTCAATCCGTAATTCAACTTTGAAATTCCAACATGTATGGTGGCCCTTTCTTCACCTTTCTCATATAAATGTATAGTTTAATCTCCACTATTATATTTTTTTTTCTTCGTTTTTTCCTCCTCCTTCTTCTCTTTTCCTTTTTTTTTTTTCCTTTTTCATATATATATACAGTGGAACCTTGGATTACGAGTATAATTCATCCCGGAAGTGGGCTCGTATTCCAAAACACTCGTAAACCAAATATAATTTTCCCATAAGAAATAATGGAAACAGCCCAAAAAAATAAATACATAAAAATAATTAATGCAAAAACAAATTAAAATAAAACAAATTAACATGCACTTTACCTTTAAAAAAAAGTAAAAAATAAATCACGACAGATAAGTGTTTCCATTCAGCACCGTCGCCTCGCAACTATAGGGTCCGGGTTCAGTTCCCCCCCTTGGGTTCTGTGTGTTCGGTTTCCCCCCACCACCCAAAGACATGCAGATTAGACTAATCAGTGTTCCCAAATTCCCCATGGTGTGTGTGTGCTTGTGTGCTTTGCAATAGATTGTCACCCTGTCCAGGGTGTACCCCGCCTTGTCCAGTGACGCTATATATATAGGATAAGGCGGTGTAGAGAATGAATGAGTGAGTGATGAGAATTTATTGTTGCCACAATATCACATCCACGCTCCATTAAGTTTCGAACAGGATTGAGATTTCTGATCAGAGATTGGGATGGATACAACAGCTTCCCGCACACAGAGTGTGTGTATTTCATAGCACGCATCACTCAGTGTCGAAATTTTCTTTTAGAAATATTATTTGTGAAGTGAAGTGAAGTGCGCTTTAGCTCTCAAATTACTGCACCCCATTAAGTGAGTATATACAGTACTTATTACCCTTTTAGCTGCTTTCCAATTTAATATTCCAACAAGCTGCTGTTTGGTCATTTCTGTGGCACTTGTGGTTATGTGGGCACATTTCCTAGCATCTACAGCATGTTCCATAGTGCTCTAGCGGTAAGCATGTAATGTAGCGCGCTCACTGCATCGAGTGGAGTTCGAGTCCCGCTCAGGCCATCGGTTTGCTATTAATATTGTTTTGAAGTCATTTTTGCAACATTGTGCAACACTGAAGTCCAACGATGTCATTTCATTGAAGTCATTCTAACATTCAAAGAGCCACTTAATACTAACGTCGTCTTGAAGTGATTCATCATGAATTCATTCTTGAAAAGTGACGATATGGAGTAAATACAGTGCTCACTTTGCATCAGCTGCATTTACACATTATTATTAGCTAAAACCATATAACTCAGTAAATCCTACACGTACGGTGGAATCCCCAGCTTATTCTCTCCGGCTCAGAGAACTTTTCCTCATTATTATCTCCACTTAGCTTCAGAAAACAAGCCTGGATGCAGTCGTGCCCTGTAATAAGGTTACACCGAGTAGAAAATGAAGGATGAAGCAGAACAACGGCTTGCTGACAAAGACAAACATTCTCGCAGACATCGCGGCCTACGGAGAGAGAAACCTCCCCTAACGATGTCAGCGCTGTTTACTGCAGGTGCAAGGAATAAAATTTTACTCATCCTGCACCTTATTATGTCTTATTCTTCTGGAGAAACGCAGAACCCGATAGCGTTCAGTCAAACCTAAAATCTTTAGGGCTCGCTCTGTGTCGCATTAAAACACTGCAACCATCTCATTAAATCCAGATGGATTTTCAATCAGCCCTTGGTCTGAGGAACCATCTCTCACTGCTTCACGCTGTCTGTACCAGTTCCAAAGCATTATATAACACTGAATGTTACAGAGTTCACAGCAAGTTTAAGCTTTCAAAGTTTAAGCCGAGCCATTTGCAGTGACTTCAGTGCGTGAGTTTTAGCTAGCTAGTCTCGATCAGTCCGCAGACAAAGGAATGAAATATTTCAGCAAGAAAATTACGTTACTTAGAAAAGAAGTTAAATCTATGGCATGAGCAGATGTGGCCTTGTGAGCGTATTTGAGATTCCGTAACAAGGATTTAATGCTGAAACGATGCACATCCACGTTAACAGTCATGCATTAACTCATAAATGAACGCAGATCGCTCGTCAAACTCCAGGCTTTTGTTACAGAAAAAGTGACTCAGATTAACGAAAACACTTCCGATGTTTTATTATTTAAAACCAACCGAAGTAGTTAATGAAAATTTAAAATGTAATAAAACTGATTTCGTCCCATGAACACATTATGATTTCATGACCTTTAAACTGTGTGCAATATAACTGTCGACTCAAGCTGTTTTAAAAGCTGCTGAATCAAACTGTATGATTAAACCGGATTTTAAACCAGAGAATCCTGTAATAAAATACTATTTGTGCAGCATATCATATTGTGACGATACACTAAACTCAGATTTATTTCACTGTACACTGCCTGGCCAAAATCAACAACAGCGCAGTTTAAATTTTATTTCTGCTGCCTTTAGCTTTGATCGCAGGTCATTTGTGAAAATGATTCCTTGTGCTCCCAAAACCAATCTGAGTCCTGGGATATGCCATCAGAGAAAAGAAGAGAAACCCCATACATGTGATGACTTGGTGATTCAGTACATTCAGGTGGTCAGCTGACTTCATTTTACTCCCACATAGCGTTGCTGAGTCTCGACCTGAGCAAACTGATCAACCCCAGATCATAACACTGTCTCCAGAGGCTTGTACAGTGGACACTATGCATGATGGGAGCATCGCTTCATGAGCTTCCCTTCTTACCCTGACACGGCCAATGCTCTGGAATAGGATCAATCTGGACTCATCAGATCATATGACCTTTGTCCATCGCTCAAAAGTCCAATCTTTATGCTTCCTAGCAAAGTGACAGGGGTAGCTCTGTATTCAGTCTTCAGTTCATTTTCTATCCCTGATTTAAATTTTTTTTTATATTTAAAGGCTTGAGTATAAAGGTGGAGACTATGGAAAAACTCAGTCTCAAACATTTATACTGTGCTCTGAGGTGTGAACTGCATGCGGGTCATTTTTATGTGAAGCTGAGAAAATCAAATTAAATACCTGAGCTGACGGAGTCTGAAATCGATAATTTTTTTTCCCCCAAGTCAGTATTGACTCTGAGGTTTTGGACTTAATTTTCCAATTCTAAATACAGCCAATAGTTCCTCAGTCATCTACTTTTTGTGTTCCCTTGTTGCATTTCCTCATAGATTTTGAGAACAAAATCATTTTTTTCTGTCGTGGACAAATGTTTGTAGAAAAAATATTTCCCGTTAACAAATGTAACATCGGCGGCAATCTGATTTCATGGTTATCCTCTGAAATTTCTCCAAATATTCTGCAATATTTTACTACAGTAAATGGGAGATGAGCCAGCAGTTACTGTAGCATGGCAGGAATCACATACAAGGGTGGTACAAAAAGGTATATACAGTACTACGCTGGGTTGTTCAAATTACACATGTTGGTCAATGAATTCTTTCTCTATACAGGACAAAGGAACAACGTAACATAGTCTCCATCACAAGCCATCCATTTGTGCCATCTTTCAACCCAAATCCTGAATTTGGTGTCCACTGTTGCACCCACTTCTTCACAGCCATTTTCTTCATGTCAAATCTTGTCCCTGAAGACTGTCCTTCAGTTGGAAGACAGGGGGCGCTAGGGCCATGTTGTAGCTCGAGTACCTGTTTTGTGCACGGTCATGGTAAATGTGGATCGTTTTCAGATCCTTATTCAGTCTCCTCCTCATAATGGCTAAGCTTTTTATGTGTCTCAATGTACCATTCATTGGTCATGGTATGGCCACGTTCAAGAAAATCAAGGCCATCATCATGGCTTTCTGTGCTGATGTGTTTGCTCTAGAACTTCTTAGGCCTTGGAAAAGAGGTGTGATGACATTTCCATGGACTGAACATTCATTTCTGGATCATGAAGATACACCTACATTTCTGTCTTCATTGCCTTCAAATGTTTCCATCAGATCTAAGCTTCTCCTGGTCAGCTATTGATGTACCCACTTTACACACACTTTCCAAAACCCTAAGCCTACCACCATCTTCCATATAGCAATGTGACTACAGTCCAGCTGTGCAGGAAACTCATGGATTATGACTCATCTATCTGCATGAATCAATTCGTCCAATTTGTGTCAGTAGTTGCACTTATGGTCTCTCGTTTGTCTTCAATGCTGCTTTCCCCTTCCTCATCCATCTGTGCCCTTGTAAATGGTGTGGTCTCCATAAACATTCTGTAGTCTTCTGTGATTGTCGGATAACCTGCAACCATCCTTAATCAAGAACTCAATGACAAAAAAAAAAAGCAAAGAAGGATTATTACAGAGGAAGAGTTACTCTACCAACATGTACGACTTGAACGATTTCTCCACAACTTTATCCCTGACCTGCCTGGTGTGTTCCTTGGGCTTCATGATGCTGTTTGTTCACTAATGTTCTCTAACAAACCGCTGAGGGCTTCACAGAACAACTTTATTTATACTGATATTAAATGACACACAGGTGGACTCTATTTACTAATTAGGTGACTTCTGTTGGCAATTAGTTTCACTGGATTTTAGTTAGTGTTATCAGAGTAAAGGCGGCTGAAGACAAATACATGCCACACTTTTCATATTTTTATTTGTTTTCATTTTTTATTTATCATTTTCCTTCCACTTCACAATTATGTGCCACTATTCTTTTGTTCTATAACATACAATCCCAAAGAAAATGTGGAAAAGTTAAAGGAATATGAATATTTTGGCAAGGCACTGTATGTGAAGCAGTTACAGAAATCAAAGAAATTACGGTGACAAGACAAATCTCCCAGAGATGACAATAAAAAAATAAAATCATAATATTGTTCATGCCAGTGGTTGTCAACCCTGGTCCTAAAGGACCTCCTACCCTGGAGATTTTGGTTGTTTCCCTTTTCTATCACACCCACTCTAATTAAGGAAAGGCTGCTAATTAGTTGATTGGTTAAATGAAATGTTCTGGGAGCTGAGAAAATGCTAAAATGTCCCAGGCAGGGGGTCCTCCAGGACCGGAGTTGAGAACCACTATGTTTAATCTACAATCTGTTTTCGTCCCACGAGCTTCAAATCTGTAAATTTCTTCAAAAACAACCCAAAGACCATGCAACTAAACTGTTATTGTACTCTGACTTTAGAACATCTGGCCGTTATTAAAGACTTTGCAACATAAGTAAGTTGTGAAATTCAGTCATAGACCACTAGGAACACCTGTTCAGCTGTTTGGTTTGAACATGGCAGCAACTCAAAATATTTAGGCATGGTCAAGAAGTTCTGCTGAAGTTCAAACTGAGTATCATAATGGGGAATAAAGGTGATTTAGAGGTGATTACATACTCTGAGCATGTAACGATTTTTGCTGCCAGACTGGCTAGTCTGAGTATTTCCCAAACTGCTGAAATACTGAGATTTCCACACAACCATCTCTAGGATTTACAGAGAATAGTCTGAAAGAGAGAAAACATCCAGTGAGGGCTGGTCTCCTGGTAAAAAATGCCTTGTTGATACCAGAGGTCAGAGGAGAATGGCCAGACTGGGTTGAGCAGATAGAAAGGCAGCAGTGACTCAAATAACATCGTGTTACAACTAAGGCACGCTGAAGAGCATCTCTGAACACACAACACGTCAAACCTTGAAGCAGGTGGGCTACAGGAGTAGAAGACCACACCGTGTGCCGCTTCTGAGACTGAGGCTACAATGTGCGCATGGGCCCACCAAAACTGAAGACAATAGAATATTGGAAAAATTTTGATCAGATGGTCTGATGAGTCTTGATTTCTGCTACAACATTCGGATGGTCAGAACTTGACATAAACAACAAGAAATGATAAATTCATCCTGTTTTCTATCAGTGCTTCAGACTGCTGCTGGTGGTGTAATGGTGTGGAGGAGATTCTTTGTCACTCTTTGGGCCCCATAGAACCAACTGAACATGGTTTAAATGCCATAGCCTACCTGAGTAATGTTGCTGACCATCCATTTATGACCACAGGATCAAGCTGATATCATCTCAAATTGGTTTCTTGAACACGACAATGAGGTCACTATATGCAAACAGCCTCCATACTGTAGTCACCAGATATCAATCCAATAGAGGGACTTTGGGACGTGGTGGAACGGAAGAGTCGCATCATAGACATGCAGCCGACAAATCTGCAGCAACTGCATGATGCTGTCGAGTTCAAAAACAACCCAAAAGACCAGATAACCGTACAGTATATATATATATATAATATTATATTATTTTAAGACATATAAGGTAATATACAAACAAAAAAAATTTGAGGACACCCAAAAACACTACCAACCAAAAGACCAAAGAATTCACAATGCACCAGACCAGAGTGACAAGAATATAACAGCTTCACTGAACATCTGGAAAGGTATAGCACAGGGTGGTCGAATGCTTGAATCAGACTGATCAGATGTTATACAGGACATTATACTGTCGTATTACAGTGCAGGTAGTTCAGTCTGTAACATAAATACTAATAGTTATATTTATAGATTTTTTTAAATATGTTTCACTTCTAAAGAAGATCCTTGAACATGGGGATGTTTCCAGCAAACTCCAGAAAATCTAGGACTGATTTTGATATTTAACAAAATAATTCTGATAATCGCTGATGTGGTGAAGCTTTTTTGTTCTGAGATGTTTTTGGTTTTTTTGAACATTTATGGAAGGAGCCTTTGTTGGAAGTGCTCTTAGGCTCTTTAGCACAATCTGTTTTCCTCTGTTTTCTCAGTAAAATGACAGGCTGCTTCTACAGTATGTGTGTTTATGTGTGTGTGTGTGTGTGTGTGTGTGAGACAGAGAGAGAGAACAGCTTGTGTGACTGTTTATCACAGCTATAACATAAGCAAGAACAGTAACTAACTTGTCTCTCAGACAGCCAGTAACTATAAATTGAATTGCACACTTTGAAAGTAGCTGAACTCAGCTTCCATTTTGTGTAGATAAAAACGTTAATTGAAAAAAAAAAAAAAGTTTTTTTGTAATGTTGTTATGTCCAGGAGTAACGTCTCTAGCAGGAACCCTAACGCTGGATGATAATTGTCAATACAGCTGTAGTGTCACAAAATACACAACATCGGAACGACATGATTCTGAAAGTTCGAATGACTTTGATAAAATAACGTTGAATGAACAATGCAAAAACACACCATTGTAAATATTAACTCAAAACAACTCATTTTAATGGATTAACATCCATGTGCACATCAAAACACATCCATGGTCCCAAAAGTTCCGAATTCCAGAGATCGGCACAGGACACAACGGCTTCCCGCACACAGCCAGTGTATCTCATGTCCCACACCTTTTACACGGTGTAATGTTACTGCGCTCGTTCTGTTCCTTTGAAACGACTCATCCATGCAGCTTCTTTAATCTGAGAAAGGTTAGGGATCACAAATATATCCTCCGGGGCTGTTTCTCACCTGCCCTTTCCTGAATGTTGGACAATAGAGATGTTGAGCGTAGAGTGAGAGTTCTCGTACACTCCCTCATGATTCTGTAAAAAGAGCTTGTTAGGTTCGGCCTCCCTGGTGGAAAAAAAAGTTTTTAATCTTCCTTGGGACGGATGAACGGGCAGGACGGAAAATGGAAGCGAGATCATGTGTAAGATCTTCACCTCTTCACCTGGACCAATGAAAAACTTGCTGAGAAATGTTGAGAAAAAAGACGCACTCCATCGTAACGGCTTCCCCCTGCAGTCACACACGCCTGCGATAAGGTTCACTCGTCACCTACTGAAGCGGAAAAGGTGCTGATGATGACGTGGCTGATGGGGAAGATGCCTATGTTGTGTTGTAAACTCTTCAATAATCAGTTTTTCAATTCAATTAGTTAAAAGGTTTACTGAGCAAACAAACTTAACCATGTTCCAATTTGCCACCAGTGACTCACTACAAAAAATATTCAAAGCATGAGTTTCCCATTTTATAAATAGATATAATTGATGCTAAATTGCATAGTAGCATTTCCACAAAGACAACTGAAGGTTAATTTATGCATTGTGCGGAAAAAAAGGATAATAGTAGGCGCATTTATAGTGTTTTGCAAAATCACACCAAATTTATATTAATGTCATGAGAATTTTTTGATTTTGATTATAATATTTTGTGCTTTTTAAACACACTAGTGACTTTAGTTTTTAACATCGTTTTGGGGAATAAAAATGTTATAATGGATTTATCTTGTTTTGCCTCGAAACCCATTACTTGTCCATAGGTCAAACTGGCAAATGATTCCTACACATTTAATCATTTTTAGCGGCTTAATATGGCATCACATATGGTCGAGTGCTATCCCTTCACTGAAAACGGATGTTAATGGAAGGAGTTAATGGGGCCTTATTATCTCCCTGATAGCCAATTTTCTCATTAAGGGTTGAATGAGATAACGAGTAATTAACTTAGGACACAACGCAAATGTTTAATAGTGCAAATAATTATCAGCCAAAACACACACGCTCATTCAAACACACGCACACACACCCACAAAACATCCAACAATAATATCAAAATATGACATTGTAACGTGATTGACACGACAAATTATCAGACAGAAAGAATTCTTTGAGCCAAATTGAACATTTATTTCCAATTAACTTAACATCATTCATACTCTCTCTCTCTTTCTCTCTCTCTCTCTCTCTCTCTCAAGCTCCACTACAGAGACGGAGCGATAAGGCGAATGTGTGAATTGTCCTCGCAACAATAGTGCTAATGAAGGCACTTGATCCCCTCCTACACGAGTGTCTGCACGTTGGTGCGTCTCTCGCTCGTGAGGACGGCGGAGAGGACCGGGCGCTAATCGCTCGCTAGCACATGCTATTAGCGGGTGATACCATGTTATGCAGTACAAGTGTTTTATTCCTCTCATACCACGATAATGTTTGCCAAAACTAATAATAATTCTTTTAAAATCCTCCTCTAGCTCGGGAGTCAGGTCTTTTCCCCTGGAGTCACTATTTTATTTCCTTATAACATAAAAGACATCACAGATGTGTATTTTGTTAGACCACTGACAGCGTTACAGCACGACGGTGCCAGAAGCAAGAAAAGGGAAATTCTCTGATATTAGGAGTAAACAGGAACTCAAGGACTTTATTCTTACTGCCAAGTGTAGCAGACTGTAGCGGCGATCTTCTGACAGCTATCCCAAACGTTACGTTAAACATTTCATTACGGTACATTAAATCTGATCAGCTTATAGCTTTTACAAACACTTTTCCCAACAACAATACCTACTAACACTAGCCCTGAATAAAAATCCTGATGTACACACATAATAAAGGTCTTGCTACTAAATGTTTATCTGATTGTCTTGTTTTGAGGAATATGAGTTGGAAAAGCGTGGAAAGCAGGGCATTTCTTTCCACGCCCTTTCCAGTTCCTGAGTTCTGATTGGCTACGAAAATGCACTACTGCAAAAGGGCTGTTCGAGTGCAGTTGAAGCTATAGTTAGAGAAACAGTGTGTTTGGAGGACGAGCGAAACAGAAAGAAACTGAAACAGACAGAATGCAGGATCCGAGTTGTAGAGACACATCATCCTTGTGACGTTTCTTATAACGTCTTACGTACTGTATATGTCTCCCTTTTTGCCCCTAGACGTCTGGAGGAGTGTCTTCCTAATTCAGCTACATGCTAGTCAACTTCCATAGCAAGCAGTGCTTTAACACACTGACTAGATCCATGAGGAGGCAGACAGGCCGAGTGTGTAGGATTGCACACGGACACACTGGCTGTGGTGGCTTTGTCATGTTTGGTATTATAGTGCAGCGGGGATCGTCACTGAGCCGTGAGTCACTCGTATCTGTGTGCAGGCTGCAGGTTTTCCTCTCTTTCTCTCTCTCTCTCTCACACACACACATTTCCCTCTCTCTCTCTCTTACGGTCAATTTCCCTCTCTCTAGTGTGACAGCGAGAGCATTAGGCTTCCTGTGGGGCAGAAGGGAAAAGCCTACTATTTAACACGAGGCAGTGAAATGAAAGTGTATAAAAAAAAAAAAAGGTTTCTGGATAAATCACACACACACACACACACACACACACACACACACACACACATTAATGTGTCCAGACCCCTACAAATACTGAGAGTGAGAGACAGACAGACAGGCAGTGGTAGACAGAGAAGAACAGACAAAGAGAGAGAGGCAGATATATAAATGAAGAGTGAGACAGACAGACAGACAGACAGACAAAGAGAAATTAATAGAAAGGCAGAAAGTGATAGAGAAATACAAGCCAGGGGAAAGTGACAGACAGATATAGGGATAGAGACAGACAGAGAAAGACAGTGAGAACAAAAAACAAAATAGTGGAATAGAAAAGGAGACAAATTGAGAGAGGAAAAAGTATGTAAGATTTTTATACGCACTTTTTTTAATTAAACAAGTTAAGGGAAAAAATTATTCACATTTTTATTTTATATATACTCAGCAAAAAAAGAAACGCCCCTTTTTCAGGACTGTGTATTTCAACAATAATGTTGTAAAAATCC
>JAOVVA010000029.1:1806455-1820296 GCA_028565275.1 Leiocassis micropogon | reverse complement strand
CTCCCGTTCATTGCGCCCCACCTGTCATGTCTGTATTCCCCACTAGTGGGGCGCGCCCCACACTTTGAGAAGCACGGACTTAACCCATTAGCTAAAACATTCACCACCAATTATTAATATTTATTATTAGTTTTTTTTTCTCCCAACAGGAAAATTTCCTCAGAAATTCAGTTAGCGTCTCATAGCTAGCATTAGGAGAGGATTTAAAGATGATGAACAACAACAAAAATATCTAGTCAGGCTAGCTTCTGTTAGCGCTACAGCTAAAGTAAGCACTGTAAATTATTAATGAGTAAATTTATCAGTAGGGAAGTTCTTTTTGAAATCCTGTTCTGCCGGCCGTTGTTTGCTAGCTCGCTAGGATTAGCACTGAAGATGATGAATATTTATGAAGCTAAAATCCTTTTTAAAAAATCCAGTCAAGTTAGCTTATGTTAGCCAACCAGCTAATAAAATCTGTGAAATATTTATGTAGAAGTATACAGTATTAATATTGATGTGCTGCTTTTTTGCATATTATAGTGTGTGTGTGTGTGTGTGTGTGTGTGTGTGTGTGTGAGAAAGAGAGAGAGAGAGAGAGCCCAGTGGGAGCGCTTATGGAGTAGGACGAAGTACTGCGTGATAAATTAGCCAAACGCTGGATGTGTGCAAGAGCAGTTCATCTTCCTCAGCTGACCTTGAGCTTATGAGCAATAATAAAGCACGGAGCAGTCATTCCTGAAATTGGTTCACTCAATAACACACACACACACACATACAGAGGACCCTTTCCTCCCTGTAATTTAGACGATTACAATCCAAACACAAAATCAATTTTACCATCTCTTCCGCGTTTTTATTAGCGTCTCCTTCATAAGCGTCAGGTTTCATGCTATCGCTTAGCAGGAGTCTCCTTCGGTGACAGCGCCGTGGCTTTGTTAGCATAATTAGCCGTCGGCTTAAAATGATAAATTTGCTGCTTTGTCATTTTAAAACAGTGCCCATACATCATTCGATCCGGGATTTTCTTAATACATGAGACCTCCTGAAAAGCGAGCATTGTAAGAAAGAGAGAGGAAAGAAGAACTAAAATGATGATGATTAGCGCGAGCATGCTAGTGTAGGAAGAAAGCTGGAAGCCTCGAGGCCTTATGTTACTTCATGTAATTCATGACTTAGGGAAGAAAAGCTATATTTTACCTCACAGTTGTCTAAAAAGACAACATTTTTAATATTGTCAAGACATAAAAAAAAGAAGAAAAACACTAACATTTTTAGACTTGTATGCTAAAAAAGCTAAATCCAAGTCTAAAAAATTAAGTATAAATTAAAAATTAAATTAAAAGAATAAGTGCTGTTCTAGCATTAGCATGCTAGTTCATGCACATGAATTTTGGTGAGATACAATATTTTATGTGTTTTTGTTTAGAAAAAGAAAAATGGGCTTGCTGGCCACTTTATACAAGGTTCTTAGCTTTACTTTAATGTATGCAGAAAAAAGTCATACATTTATATCAACTACTACACTTTATAAAACCACACAAATAGGCCTACAGTAAATGTTCAGTTGTGTCCCATGTTAGGAGCATTGCTAGCACATCTAGAAGTGCATTATTAATAATAAGCACATCTCCATGTGTTTGTTATTAATAACCAAAACAGCAACCACTAATTTTCTCATTACAGTTATTTTTTCAGTGTCATGTTAATAAGAATAGGCTAAAGTGCCTACAAATTAAAATGTGGTAATCAACCAAAGGTAATTCTGTCTGACCCCCCCTTTCCCTCCCGCTACCCCAAAAAAAAATAACAACAACAACAGATGTGTCCGCTCAATTTAGAATTCCTTCTATCAAACTCTGAACTCAGGAAGTTAAATTAAAATAAAATGGCCACTCACAGCATCAACAGTAAGCACAGCAGCACTTCTTCATGTTTAATCATAGAATATATCTAGAGTTATACTATACAGTAGACACTAGAGATGGGGAAAATTTTTATTTAGTTATGAATTATGATTCTTTTGTGTGCAGATTTATGTATCACCACACTGACTCCAAAATAAAAATAAAAAAATGTAAATGAAAAATTAAATTCATAATAGAGATGCACCAGTCCATCAGCCAGAGACCGGAATTTACTGGTTTTTGTCATGACCGGTCAACCTCGGATATAATGGATTCTGTACCAAATGTTAGTGTTATAACAGAAACACATTTTTATTGCATTACATTAGCCGAAGGCGGCACGGTGGTGTAGTGGTTAGCACTGTCGCCTTGCACCTCCAGGGTCCGGGTACGATTCCCGGCCAGGCTCGATTCCCGTCTCTCTGTGCATGGAGTTTCTATTTTTATTCCTCCGGGTACTCAGATTTCCTCCCACAGCCCAAAGACATGCAGATTAGGCTAATTGGCGTTCTCAAATTGCCTGTAGTACGAGTGTGTGTCTGTCCAGGGTGTACCCTGCCTCTTGCTCTAAGCCTCCTGGGATGGGCTCCAGGCCCCCAGCGACCCTGAATACAGGATAAAGTGGTATAGAAGATGAGTGCGTGAGTTAGCAAAAGTCACGTGAAAGTTAAAAAGCCTTAAATCATTCTTTTTCTTGAAACACACTCATTACACAGACTTGCACACAGACCGCAACTCATTAGCACACTCTCGTTGTTAGGTGAAATTTTGAGCCTTTTGAATAATTTGAGGTGGTAAAACATCATTGTTTCTTTATAATCTTACAGGTGGCTCGCTCTAAACTATTCCCACATTGGCATCCAGTGTGGTAGGAATTAATTATTTGCTATGTTTGTTTTGAAATAATAATTAAGGCGAATAAGGTAACAGAGATTTGTGCTGCTCACTAAAAATAAAGCTGTTTGTTTCATTTAATTTGAAGTTGAATGTAAAACTCTTGTATTTGAAGTTAGTTTGTATTATTTAAATGCTTTTAAGCTGTTTAAGCTTCAGGATATATTATTCAGGATATATTATTCATGATATAAATCATGATACTTGGCGATAATTTTGGTGATAATATCGTGTCAAGTGGTGAGACATTTGTAAAAGGTTAGCCATGATTCCCGTCCCTAATATATACACAGGTATTTCCTTTATCAATAAAACATTGACCATACAGGTGACTGTTTAGACAAAGATCTACATCATTAATCACAGTTAATAACCCATGCTACAGTAGCTGTGGCTGTGGGTATAGAACAAATTACTCTTCACAGAAGAGGAGATAAGGAATATAGGAGATATGAAGAGGAGAGAGCTGTTGTTTTTTCTTTTAGAAACACTGCCACCACTGGGTCTGAATGAAGATTCTGACATGAATGCTTCGTTATGAAAAAACTTAATAATCCATTGTATTTTAATGTTGTATGATGGCTGATGTCTGATGTTGTACATAGCATTTATCTCTATTGTCGCATGCTATCATTGTTAAATTCTTGTTCTTTATTGTCTCTGAAGACAACTTTGTTGTCTTTTATTTTATTTTAGTCCATAATTTTGAGAACTACGGTATATCTACCATATGATGTTTAGCCACACACAGCATGTTGCTACAATAGAAAAAGGCGAACACGGAGGCGTCCCTGGGGTTTCACACCAAATTAGAAATTCGGTGTGATTTACAGTTTTAAGCAGACTTTTGGGTTTCTGTTCATATTTAAATATCATGAAAAATTTACGAGTATTTAGTAAATTTGCAGAAGTTTGAGGTTACAGCATGCCCTTAGAAAAGTGGGAAGTTTTCAGATGAACTCAGCGTTTCCTATTTCCATGGCGAGTCGACTACAGTGTAAAATCCCACAGCACCGTTACAGGTCAAGGGTAATGTCAGAAAACTACTGACTTGGAATTTCACATTAAATTTTCACTCTTTTAAGATCAAGTGTTACTTATTTAAACGAATATTCAAGGCACGTTCAAGTCAAACTGTGACTTTTGATTGTACTATTATTTAGATTGTAATAACAGAACACTGAGTCAAAAACCTGTCAAAAACTCCCTTTATTTCTCTATATAACCCCCTGCTACACTAATGCACTTATCCCAGTGTTTCACTAGTGCTTGGACACCATCAAGGTAGAAAGTTTTCCCAGTACGCCATTTTCTCAGAGCCATGATCAGACTGCTTGCTTCACATCTGAAACGCCGGCCTCCCAGGAACTCCTTTAATGGCCCAAACATGTGGAAATGGCTTGGAGCGAGGTCAGGACTGTACTGGGGATGCGGCAATAACTATCAGCCGAGTATCTGGAATGTGCAAGTGATGTTGGTGAATGATTGCGTGTACAGCTCCCACACACAGATGCGTCTCGTCTCCAAGTTGGCACTGTCGATTTTCAAGTATCAGGAGCTCCACTTGTAGTGTGCTCCGAGCCGCCCCTGCCGGGATCATCATTCACAGATGTACGACGTTCTTTAAAACATTCGCACCCTTCTAGTGTTTTACTGCCACTAAGAGTCTCATCACTGTACTGTCCTTGAAGTCTTCTGGAAATATCAATCACTTTTATACCTTCATTCCCCGAAAATATCATCGCAAGTCCCGGTTTGACCCGAACAGCGAGTTACTAAGTGGAGTTTTTCTTTTAATTTCAAAAATCCTTTCTAGAAAAAAATATATCTCTGGTTAAAAACATAAAAGCTAGACTTCAACAATTTCTTGTCATATGTGCTTCTCCATGTCATTATTGTCTTGATTTTCTCCATTAAAACGAAGACGCTGGAGTTTTCACTGACATATTATAATTGTTCGGTCAGTTTTAACGCAAGCGTTCATCTGTCAATTATGTAATGGCCTTTAATGCCACAGCGCCTTTTTCTATCTCCGTGCTCTGTTAGATAAATTGCTTTATTTGCTTCTTTAGTCAGATAATCGATGTGTCCGATGGCAAGTTGATTAAGTCCAGAAGACTGTGTGAAGAGCAGCAAGGATGTGAGTGTGTGTGAGTGTGTGGCAATGACAAGGCTTTCCTGGATCCGCTAGTTATTCTTTAATAGTGCGGCAGTTGTAGTACACATCTTCAGGGACTTATCCTGATTGTGGCTGCAAATCCCCGGGCAAATCTAGCAACCTGGCGCGGCGATGTAGCAACACGAGTGAAACCGGTGCTAACCTACTTTCCGCTGTCATATCTCGCTCCGGTGAAACGGAACACCCTGGAATAAAAGTGCAAGGCAAGCATGTACAGATCTTTCATTGAAGACGTGCAAAGTGTGAGCAAGGAGAAAGCGGGAGGGGGGAGAAAACAACAATAAAAAAAAGAAAAAAAGAAGCAGGGTTTAGCGTGTATTTTTAGAGCCTTGTTTTGACGCCTGGTATTAGCGTTGAAAGCTGTTCCTTTGCATATCTGGGACAGATAAAGATCGTAAAAGACAGGGAGGAAAATTCAATTAGTTTAGCAGAAAGAGTGGTGAGTAATGGCTGTGATGCAGTGGAAAAAGTGTGTGTGTGTGTGTTCTAGAGGTTAGGCCTAGACACTATTAAGAACCGCCAAATACACAGATTGTGTATGTATGTGCGAGAGAGAGAGACACAAAGACGAGACACGGGCTGTTGGCTGTTAGGAGACGCTCGTATTATTCTGTTTACCCACACTCAACATTTTAATGTCTGTTCTGAACATCTGAGGAGTCGGAGACGGATTTAGAAAAACTGAAAATACACTGCGAACTCCGTTGGTAAATAAGAAGAGGCTGTTCCTGTGCGGGAAAACACAACATTCGCTTTCTGTTTTATGCATTGGCTTTTATTATTTCATGAAATTGCCTGAATATCTGAAAATCCCACTCGCACCTCGGCTTTTACAAACTATCCACACATCAAACGGTTTCGAGTCGAATTCATGCGAAGTCTTCATCTTCTACACACGCAGATAGATAGATAGATAGATAGATAGATAGATAGATAGATAGATAGATAGATAGATAGATAAACAGTTTAGTGTGTGGCAAGATCTACAGACAAATGGATGAATGGATAGATGGATGGAAGGATAGATGGAAGGACATGCTGGGTGGATGGCTAAACCATCAGAGAGAGGATGGATGGATGGATGGATGGATGGATGGATGGATGGGATGGATAGATAAATGTATGTATGGTTGGTTAAATGGACACAGATGAATGGTTAAACTTTTAAATAGATTGATGGATGGATGGATGGATGGATGGAGTTGGAGATGGCTAGACCTTTAGCCAGATGAACTGATTGATAATCATAGATGATAATCATAAAAGATGATGATGATGATGATGATGATTATATTACTATTGTAGTTGTTGTTGTTGTTGTTGCTAAATGGGGCAGTAAATCGTACTCAGCTTGCAGGATTTCTGCATTTTTATAATTAAAAAACACTTTAAACAAAAAAAAAAATCTGGCAAATGAGAGAAGTGAAATATGACGTAGACGTTGCTAACGAGCTGCTGCACTAAGCGGATTAGAGCAGAGCGAGAGCACGGAACATAAAGAACCTTTTAATCCGTCACGTTCTCTCGTTCGTTAATCATCAGTTTAATTAGCCAGCCTGCCTTTCCCTTATAATGTGTTTGAATAGTGCTGTTTTTATAAGGATGGAACGGCAGCTGGTTTAGGCTAGAGACAACTCAAAGTAAGAGTGTGTGTGTGTGTGTGTGTGTGTGTGTGTGAGAGAGAGACAGAGAGAGAGAGAGAGATTAATACGTAGAATTTTTGATGATGAAAGGAGCAAGATTGAGCAAGAATGAGATGGATGGATTGTGAAAGATGAATGAAAAAAGACAGATGTGAGGAAATATAGAAAGAGAAATGGATGGATAAGGTGGACTACGAGGTGAAGAGAAATGATGAGAGATTAAGTGATGCAAAGGTAATGTAGAAATTGAGAGACGGATGGATGAGAGACAGACAGGTGGAGAGGTGAAGAGATTTTAAGAAAATAGACAATAGTTGATAAGAGGTAGACTGACAGGGAGATGAAGTGATGGATCTCTCTCTTTGTCTGAAAGACAAAATGAAGGAGTCAAATGGTGAATAGATGTATGAATAGATGAACGGAGAAAAAAAATTTACTACGAAACTTTAGGAATGGAAAATGGTAGAAAGAGGCATGGTAAAACCCACCCATCCATCCATCCATCAAACCAAACTTCCATCCATGCATTCATCCATCTGGCTGAAGTATATCCATCCATCCATCCATAAAATCATATCACTTAAGATAACTTTATTGTACCTGAACTTTAACTTGACTCAAGAACTTAAACCTTAGACTAAGATTAAAAACCCTTGAAATAACCATAACATTTAATCCATAAAACTAAGATATACTATTAACATACTAAATCCTTAAATACAGTAATATTAAAATACTTAATCCATAAGTATCCATAATGCTAAAATAATAATCCATAATAATTCATAATAGTACAACACTTAATCCATAATATTAAAATACATAATAATCCATAATATATGTAATTATGTTTTGGTAATCCATAATATTTAAATAATTAATCTGTAAATACCCCCATGAAATAAACATACTAAAAAAGAACACAGTAATAGCTAAACTATACTGTATATAAATTAATATAGCATTAGTAATAATTAAAAACTGTAAAAATAAGAAGAAGAAGAAGAAGAGGAAGAAGAAGAAAATAAATAAGAAAAAATACAAACAGTGGTAAGATCATTGTGACTCAGAAAAAAACTCAGTTGAGTTCGGTGCCCACTAGTCTGATGTGTCTGGTGAATTAGAGTCTGATGACAATGGGGAGGAAGAGTCTCCTATGTCGTTCCCTTATGCAGCGAGGATGAAGGAGGTCTGCTGCTGAAACTACTCCTGAACTTATCAGGTGTTTCATTGACAGGGTGACAAGTGTTGTCTATAACAACCAGCAGTTCAGCAGCAATTCTGTCCCTAACCATCTTCTCCAACTTGTGCCCAACAACAGACAGTCTGTTTTGCACCCCAACACACCACAGCAAAAAAAGACGATACTTCCCATAAAAGACTTATAAAACATCTAGAGTATGCTCTTTCCTCAGGACCTTGTTTTAGACAGCCTCAGTATTAACAAACCATTTGAGCTTAATGTCTAGTTGAACACCACTTCTTTAATCTTCACCAAGTTCAGCTGTAACTAATCCCTATACTCATCCTCCTGTCCACTCTCAACACACTCAACAATCGCTGTGTCATCGGAAATTTTCTGCAGATGACACGACTCAGTGCAATCCTTAAAGTCTGCAGTATATGTAGTAAAAAGAAATGGAGCTAGCACCGTTCCCTGGGGAGCCACAGTGTTACTTATCAGATGCTCAGACTTGCAGCTCTGTTGTCTCACAAACTGTAGTCCGCCTGTCAGATAATCATTGATCCATGTAACTAGGGGGGCGTCCACCTGCATGTCCTCTAGTTTAACCCTCAACAATCTAGGCTTAATTGTATTGATGGTGCAGAAAAAAATCAAAGAACATGACATGAACTATAGTGTTAGCTCTATCCTGAGAAGAGATGTGCCCATCCGCAGTAGATATATCACTGCATCCTTCACACCCACATGAGTCTGAAATGCGAACTTCATGTCATGTCAGCTGGACTTACTTCCTAGATCAGTAGAAACATTTCACTACTCATCCAAGTAGCTTCTTCAGACTGAAGATGTCACTCAACTTCCAGATAACCTTGCCTGGATGACTGAGAATCTTCACAGACATGAAGGGAATCTTGTGATGAGCACAAAAGTGGTCAGAGGTGTTCCATGACCTCAATAATGCTATTGGATCAGTCTGTCATTCGTTGCCACACAATCTTCTTAGGCAATGGGGCTTTCTAAAGGTAGCTCAGGTTAAAGAGATGCTGGAGTACTCCACATAGCTGGACAGCAAAAGTTACTGTATTTACCCATCCATCCATCCATCCATCCATCAATCTATCTATCCATCATCTATTAAACCATTAATGCATGCATCCATCCATCTACCTAAAGGTCCACCCATACCTCCATCCATCCATTCACCCGACAGTGTATCCATTCTCTAAAATATGTCTATCCATCCATCCATCCATCCATCCATCTGCCTGAAGGTCTAGCCATTCACCCAACAGTCCATCCATCCATCATTTCACATTTTCTTCTTTTAATTTTGTGAAGCTGCTTTGAAACAATCATCTTAGTTAAAAGCGCTATATAAATAAAATTGAATTTAATTGTATGTAGGTCTAGAAATCTTCCAAAATGTATTCATCCATCTGCCTGATAGTCTAACTATTTACTCAATTATGTCCAACATCCATTAAACCATCCATTTGTCTGCCTGGAGGTCTAGCCATTCAACCATCCATCCATCCAATAATCTGGCTTAAGGTCTAGCTATTCACCCAACTGTGTCCATCTTTGCAACCATCCATCCATCCATACATCCGATCCATCCATCTCTCTGAACATCAAGCCCTCCACCCAACTGTGTGTCCATATATTTATCCATTTGTCCATCTGCCTGAAGGTCTAGCTATCCATCCAACTGTGTCCATCCTTCCATCTATCAGTCCATCAATCTCTTGATTCATCCATGAATGGAGAGGTGGTTGGAGGTAGATGAAGTAGAAAATAGAATAGATAGAGAATGAAGAAATGAACAGAGATGGCAATGGACGGGTGAAGAGAGATGAAATGACAAACAGATAAGTCAAATGAAGAGATAAATTGATGAAGTGATAAAAAGCTCGAAATGGGTAGATGAATTGATGGGGAGCGAAAGACAAGAATGGTTGCCTGGAGACAGATGGAGGGATGTAGAATCAGACACAACAAGAGATGAAGAGATAAAAATAGGGGGATGGAAAAGAAAACTAAACCTATTGTTGAGCTCAGAAGAAATATAATATATACCATGACTCTATGTGTATGTGTGTGTATGTGTGTGTGTGTGTGTGTGTGTGTGTGTGTGTGTGTGCGTGTTTGTGTAAAATGGGAATATAGGCTCTGAACCCTTTTCACGCTGATTTGAATATGTGGTCAGAGGTTGGTAGTGTTTAACAGCATGAAGAGAAAGCGGTAAAAAGGGAAAGAGAGAGAGAGAAAGAAAGAAAGAAAAAGAGAATGAGTCAGGCAGGATGATGATAAAGTCCTAGTGAGAGCGAGATTTAAATAAAAAAGAGGGGGGGGGTGGAAAAAAAAAGCTGCTGCACTTCTTTAACCCGGTGCCCGAGTCATCCCTCTCTCTGTTGGAGTGCCTCTCTAAAATATTCATCTTATCCATTTTTCATTGTGGTCTAATAAAAGCCTACCTCTTCATTAACACGCTGCCTGAGCTGCTCGTTCATCTCGCGTTCCGTCTGCCGTCATGAATATTTTCTTTACTTCTCGTTAGTATAGTGCTCTGCAGATCTCGAACCCTCGCTGCTCCTGCACTCGGAAAGGTGTTCCTGTTAGTGTGTTCCTCTCAGCATGTTCCTGTCAGTTAGTTCCTCTAAGAGTGTTCCTTGCAGTGTTCCTCCACATGGTCTTCCCAGAGTGTTCCTTTAAAAGGTCCTCCCAGAGTGTTACTCTCAGAGTGTTGTTTTCAAAAGTACTCAGAGTGTTCCTCTCAGAGTGTTCCTCTCAGAGTGTTACTCTAAATGGTCCTGTCTGAGTGTTCTTCTCTTCTCAGAGTGTTCCTGTCACATTGAACCTTTCCGTGTTCATCTCAGGGTGTTTTTCTCAGAATGTTCCTCTCAGACTGTTACTCTAAATGGTCCTCTCAGAATAGTACCCTAAGTGTTCCTGTCAGTGTTCCTTTAACAATGTTTCTTGCAGAGTGTTCCTTTAAATGTTACTGTCCTCTCAGTGTTTCTCTAAATGTTCCTCCCAACATGTTCCTGTAATATTCCTCTTAACTGGGTCCTTTAAATGTTCATCTCAGCGTGTTCCTCTAATTGTTCCTCTCACAGTGTTCCTCTCAAACATTTTCCTTAATGAGTGTTTCACAGAGTGTTCCTCTCAGAGGTTTCTCAAAGCTGTCCTCTCAAAGGGTTTCTCTTAGAGTCTTCCTTTAATTATTTCTTACAGAGTGTTCCTCTCAGTGTTCCTCTCTCATTGTTTCTTTAAGAATGAAGAAATAAAGAAATGACACAAAGGAGAGAAAGTAATAAAAACGGACAAAACCTGTATTAGCCAAGCATCTCAGAAACAACTTGTAGGAATCACGCTCAAAGTTCCTTTAGGACTGAAAATATTCCTAGATCAGAATACAACATTCTTCACTTCCTACTATTTTTTTCATGCGATGTCACTGTTTACGACACTAAGATCCGCAAAGTAGGCTGCACATTATAGTGGGTGTTGTAATTGTGACAAGTTTTTGTACTTTTAAACGATGGAAAAGCGAAATGATGAAATCAGCGGCAGTTGTTTGAATGCAGATTATTTTTCGTTGATTTCACTCCGCGTGGTGGGAAAATGTATGAACCTGTGCATGATCTGCGGTGCTGTAAGAGCAAAGTTGAATTTATTATTTCCGACACTGTGGCTGTGTCACTGTTTCTAAGCTGCGTCTTCGCTGTTACAAAAAAAACACGCACAGTAGTAGACACCCACAGACGAAACAGCATTCGAAATGTGCGTTAATGAACCTGTTACATACCGCACGCGATGTGTTAAAAAATAAGACGTATTCCAAGTATTCAAGTATGCAAGTATTCCAATTTTCATTCCAAACATATCTTTTATGAGCTCCGTGTGACTCAGTGTTAATAAAACGTCTCTCTTCCGCACACGTCTCTGCCTGAACGCCATTTCCTTGCTAGGAAGGACATTTCTACATTTTGGTAGAGGTAGGCGTGATTTCCTATTTTAAGAATTTTGAGAAATTGCTCCTACTCCTAAAAGTAGGACCAAAATTGCGTCAGACTTTTTGGCCACTTAGGAGCGATTTCTGAGACACTTAGTCAATGGGGGCCCTGATCCTCCTGAAATGGAGAAAAGTATGATCGATCTATCTATCTATCTATCTATCTATCTATCTATCTATCTATCTATCTATCTATCTATCTATCTATCTATCTATCTAACTTTATTGTTTTTTTGTTGAGACTGAATTTATTTTTTACAATAATGTGAAAATGTGTGTGTGTGTGTGTGTGTGTGTGTGTGTTACAGCTAAGCAGATAAGCACTAATTAAAAAGAGTGATGTTGAGTGTAACATGCTGGGATTGTAGAGTCTTCATGCTGAGGAGAGAGATGACTAGAGAGATGAAGGGTACAAAAGAACTGAGAGAGAGCGAGAGAGAGAGAGCACATACTGACAAAAATAATGTTATTTCATCTTTTTATTTTGTACCTTTCATCCTTCTAATAAAACAAATGCAATTTATTTTCAATTAAAGTAAAATAAGGTTGTCCTTGACATGTGTGTCATTGCTTCTTCTCTCTCTTGGGCACTGGAGTAATTAGTGTGTGTGCGTGTGCGTGTGTGTGTGTAATATACACGGGCCTTATCATGAACAGCGGAAATTTATTACCGAAAACAAAACCGAGCAATCACAAAGCTTTTTATTCCCCTCTGAGATTTTTTGGAAGATTGTGAACAATTGTGAAAAGGAAAATAAATTTGGTTTTCATCTCCTGCGCTGAAGTGACAGCGAAACGTTTCTCTGTGTGAAGAAAAGTGTGAGTGTTTCTCCCGTTTCATTTTTTTTTTTTATTCGAAAAGACATTTATTCTGACAGAGCGATGAAGAGATTGGAAGAAAATAGGACACATCAGATTAAAAAAATGAGTAACAATAGAGGTATAGAGAGACAGATTTATGAAGGTGAGCTAAAACATGACAATGGAGAGATGGATGAGTAGAAATATAAGAACATAGATAGATAGATAGATAGATAGATAGATAGATAGATAGATAGATAGATAGATAGATAGATAGATAGTGACTCATAAATGGAGATGAAGCTACAATAACATGATGAACTAATAGATGAAGAGATCAAGAAGTTGTCAAGATAGAGAAATGAAGGGATGAACTGAGATGGAGAGATGAGGAGAGACATGTAGGGAGGAGTGATGAGAAGTAAAGAAAAGAAGTTATGGATGGATGAAGAGCGTGCGATGAAGAGCCATTGAGGAAACTCTAAAAGTAAAGTAAACCTGGAATGGATGGATGAGAAAGAGCTGGAGGAATGTGGAGATAAATTAAATGAAATAAAGGAAAGAAGTGAGCCTAATTTATGGAGAGGGGTAGAAATGTATGGATGAGAAGATGATTTAATGAGAAGGCGTAGGAATGGAGTGATGTACAGTAGAGAAGATGAAAAAGTAGTAAGACTGAAGAAGTGGAGAAATAGAAAATAATGAAAGGTAAGAGTGAAAATACAAAGATGAGATGGATTGTAGAAATGTAAGAACAGAAAGATGGGAGGATAAAAATGAATGAATAAAGAGTGGTAAAGTAAAGAAGAGCTCAAGAATGATGGAGATGGAGGGATATGACTGATCGGAAGATGAAATAGAGGAAAAAAGAGAAGGAGAAGCGTGAAATGGATGTTTAGAGATGACGAGTCATTAAAGAGACTCAGGGATGGAGTGGTGTAGAGAAGAAGACAGGTGGATGACTAGACGGGTCAAAGGAACCAAGAACAGATAGATGAAGGGATAGAGAGATTATACACAGCATCAGACGGAGGGATTGGTGGAACAATTAAATGATAAGATTTAAGAATAAGATCTGTGTGCACACGCTGAAAACTCAAAGTGTTTCTGCTACTTGGTTAATTACCATTTAATTATTCTATATTACAGCAGGTACCACCTGTGTGTGTGTGTGTGTGTGTGTGTGTGTGTGTGTGTGTGTGTGTGTGTGTGTGTGTTTGTGTGTGTGTGTGTGTGT